>VZTL01069585.1:0-21889 GCA_013400535.1 Scopus umbretta | reverse complement strand
CCCCTTTTCTTTTTATAAAAATAGAAGGCAGGGAAGAATTGGAGATTTAGGAAAAGTTAATCGCAGGAATCGCATAAAAACTGTTAACCTCTCGCAGCCCGTGTGAGGCTGAGCAGTGCCTGAGCCCAGCTGCGGTGGGGAGATGCTGAATGGCCTGGGGGGGCCGTGGTTTCCCCAGCCTCCTCCCCCCCCCACAGCAGGGTTCCCCCCGGAAAATCCCTGGTTCTTAGCAAGGGAGGCCTCTCCAGCTGTGTGATATTACAGATGCTTTGTTCACGGCTTGGCTAATTGCGGTGTTGGAACAAATGGGCTCAAACGCCCAGGCGACTCCAGGGCGCTCACCGAGCGGGTCATGGCTGGCAGCCGGGAAGCCCTGCGGCAAAGGCTGCTGGCCCCAGCACTGCGGGCTCAGGGCCATTGGAAATGCCAACGCTCTTCCTTTTACAGCGTGGTTCCTCTGAGCCTCTCTGGAGGAGGATGGGGATGTGTCTGGGGATCTGGGCATTGCACGGGGATCTCTCCCAGTTTAAGTATTTCTAATAAATTTTAACAGGTGGAGCTCTCCCCAGAAACTGCTCTGTCCTTGCAGAGTCCCCATCCCTCCAATACACCCTCACCCATGGGACCCTCTCTGACTTTCTCACTTCTCCCAGGACCAGCAGCCTTGTGCAAGACCATGGGTGCTGGAAAGTCAGACCTGCAGAGATTATAATTAAAATAAGAGCAATGGGAAGAGAAGCTGAGAGCTACAATGATGGATGTTCACGAAACACTTGCCCAGAGACCGAAGTGCTCTGGGCATTCAGTAATGTTTGCTTCCAGCCAAGG
This sequence comes from Scopus umbretta, assembly GCA_013400535.1. Lineage (NCBI taxonomy): Eukaryota > Metazoa > Chordata > Aves > Pelecaniformes > Scopidae > Scopus > Scopus umbretta. Next base: position 21,061 of record VZTL01069585.1, on the reverse strand, counting down.
AGCTGCGCAATAGTTAAATGCACTTGATGCGGCGGTGCTTAAGGAATCAGCCTCTGACATCTGGGTGCAGGTCCACTGCGAGGTGCTGCAATGCACCCACTGCCGATGACCTCTCCCTGCTGGGATTTGCACCTTGGAGCTGCCAGTGCTGGTTTGTCATGGTTTGCATCCTCTGGCTGCAAGGGGGGGTTTTATTTCCTTTAAATCCTAAACCTAAAGTTGTGTATTAATAGCATGGTAATGCATAGCTTTTGTGTCCAGCGCAAGCCAGGAGTTATATAAAACACAGATTAATGGGAATCAGCAAAATAGAGGAGCACGTGGAGGGATGCAGTGAGGATGTCTTGGGAGGGGAGGCAGGAGGGAGCTGGCAGGTCCAGAGGGGAGAGAAGTTGGCTGAGCGGATTCAGAGTGCTTCCTGGCAGGATTTGCTCCAGTTATTGTTCTGCAGTCCCCAATTCAGGACATTTCCTGAGCCAGCATTGCTGCGATGTGGGGTCTTTTGTCCCTGGGTGATCACAAGGCGGCAGAAAGAGGGTCTGTGAATTTGACTGGAAATGGCTGCTTTTTTCTTTTTTTTTTAGATAACATACATCATTTGTGCACGTGCAAACAAGCAAACAAACTACAGGCCGGAAGATAAAGTCATCCAAGCAGTCATCCAAAGGAAAGGCACGTTTTTCACTGGGTTGTAAATGGGATCCCTCCAATGTGGCTTGTTTCCCCTCTCCCATCCCAAAAGCAAGATGATACTTGGGTTAAGAAAGGCTGGGGACTGTCAGAAACTCCTTCCCACTCTTGCTCTTTGGTGATCGGTGGGAGATCATTGCTGGTTTCCACGAATCCCATGCACAAGCCAGAACAGCAGTGCCCCAGATTTGGGCAGAAAAGTTCCCTCTTGCAGACTCCCCAGCCCAGAAACATTCAAAATGTGCTGAGGCAGCAGGGACGCTGAACCAAATGCCTCCTTTTGCAGCAGGGCAGGAGAGATGAGCGAGAGAGGGAAAGCAACAGGTTTTTGGGCACCTGCCTCTGATCGTGACCTTCCCTGGGAGAGCATGATCGTCTCGACAGCTCTCTGCTCCGCTATACGGGAAGATGCCTCCCACCCCGGGGAGGAAGGCACAGCTGGACTCCAACCATCAATCATGTCCTGCTGGGAAGGGCTTGTATGGGTTGTGGGATTCCTGGTGAGGTTACTTTTTTTCAAAGCCTCCTGCAATAACAGCAACCGTTGCGCAGCTTCCTTTCTAGATAACCTTTTTCCTGCTGCCCAACATGCTTATCTGCTGCAGACAGACTGGCAAGATGAACCGGAAAGCTGATACCTTATCTCTCCCTCTCAAGGAGTTTATTTAAGTGCTGGAATGTGTTGTGATGGTAAATGATTGTTAAATTCCAAGTGAGGTACCTGCACCTAAGGACAGGTCCCGCTGGGAGAGAGCACCTAGTCAAAAAGGAGACTCGTGGGACTACAGCCTTTCCGGGCTTTTGTGTCTTTTATCTGCCAAAAGATGCATCGCCTAAAATGTAAACTGTTTGTTTAAAACCAAAAGACATAGACTGGGTTTCTCGCTAATCTGTGGGTTAATGCTGCAGGCTGCTCCCAGCTCCGCGAGGTTCACCGTGTCCCTTCGATATGGCTTTATCTGTGTCTCCGTTCACTCACTGCAAGAAATACAGTGCTGTGCATCGGCCTTGCAAGGGGTGCAGCAAGGGTTAAAAGTCAGCGTGTGATATCGTATGGTAGGTATTCCTTGCTCACCCTTTAATCCAGACTCGGTGTAGGAAGCAGTAAGATGCTAACACATCCATAAAGGTAAATAGGATTCGAGAGCTATCGGGCTAATTGAAATGAACGGGGCTTGGCTGCTCAGACAGCCTGATACAACGAAATGAGACCTCTCTGGGGACACAGAAGTCGAGCAGAGCTTCAGCACTTCACTTATTTCAGCCACTGCAAGTGGCAGCTACAGCAATAGCAATTGCAGATGCCGGGGTTTAAGTGCTGTGACAGCAGAGGGGCCAGGGAAAACTGGCGCGGACAGGGTGATGTCTGTAACAGCTGCTGAGGAGGGGTGAGACAGACTTATTTTGGTCCTGTCCTGGGTGGAAAAACAGACGGCGGTACCGGGTGCCAGCCTGGAGCACACCGCCAGCAAAAGCAGGGGTGCTCTCCTTCCCGATAGGCAACTGTGTCCCAGCGTACCTGGGGGTAGGACGGGGGACAGGGGAGAGGGACCAGGCAAAACCACAGGGAAGCAACCCCACGCCGGTGGGGTGTGCGGCCCTAAAGAGCTCTAGGTGTGAGCGTCCGGATCCCAGCACGTAGACCAGGGAGCGATGGGTCCCTTGCATGCACGGGAGGGGTGTCTGCGCCTCCCCTGCCCTGACAGCACTGCTGAGGGCCGGGCTCGGACTCAGGGATGGCTCTTGCCACTCCAGCCGCTCTTGCACGGTAGTTGCTAGAGAAACTGTACGCTGGCAATGCACGCTGCTACCACGGGCTGCTGCATCTGAAAGTTAATCTGTTCCACATCACCGACTACTTTTCCATAGCGATGCGTAAGAAGTTGCCATCCCAGAGCAGACCTCAGCTCATCAGAAATGCAGGTGACCCTGTGGCATCCAGGATGGGACAACACACTTTCTGGGAGGTCTGATCCAGTCCCGTGCTAGCTAGAGCTGACCTATCCCCTGAGGCTTTTCATCCCTTGCAAACCTCTTGCAATTAGATACTGTGATATGCATGTCTGCAAGATCCTCCAAATTCTCTTTGCAGCTTACAAGATCCTTGGCTCCATTCCTTTGGGCAGCAGCAGGACACCAGCCCCACTCGCAGCCTTTCTGGGGGTCGCAGAGAGGACCCTGCAGGTAAGCAGGACTGACAGCAAAGCCCACAGTACTCATTTTTCTCCCCACGATGCGATTTGATTATGCTGATGGGGAACGGGGCTGGTATAGCTGCTACATCCTGACATAGATGATCAATGCTGTGTGTCTCTGCCCCAGCCCTCCTTGCTTAATTCCTTTAGGGCAGCTCTCATATTTTTGGGATGTCGTAGCTGCAGTCCTCGCCCCGTATCTCCGCTGGGCACAGCAACCATCAGGATGGGGCCGGGCTGCCCTGCGAGGCCTGAAGGCACCCGGCTCTGGCTGCAGCCCCCACCCAGCTTAGCAGTTGTCCCTGTCAATGCAAAAAGTAGGAACGGGGGGGATCCATCTGAGCTGCTCGGCGTCTGTGTCTTGTGATCCTGAAACCCAAGAGCCCCCCCTGACTCAGCAGGTTATTAATAACCCCCTGGCCGTGCTCCCACCACAGCGCCTGCCAGCCCTGGCATCGCCTGTCTCTCCTCCACGGTGAGGAGATGCACAGCCCAGGCAAGGTCAGGGGCTCCTTCCCGCCGGCCCCCACACCCCATCCCCACCCATGGGGCTGGGCAAAAGCGGTATGAGGCTTGTGGAGGGGTCTGCAGAGACCCCAAGGGCTCTGCACCTCCCACCAGCACAGGAGAGGCTCCCGGTGCCGCTGAAATTGGCCTCAGCGCACCCTTGTCCCAGGTCCTCTGTTTTCTTGTACCTAAAATCAGCCCTGGTCCAGGCTGCAGGGCAGGTGAGTTGGGCTTTCTGGACCATAGCATCAGTACTGCCGCCTGCCCCTTCCCCAGGCTGGGACACACCGGGTGTCCCCAGGCTGCTGCAGACCCTGGTGGTGCTTGGCCCCCACATCTGTTTGGACAGGACGGGGTCTGCCAGCCACAAGGTTTCCATCTGTCACTGCTGAACCTCTTCTTTGGTCACAGGTTGACCAAAGGCTGTGGCCTTTGCCTTTGCCCATGCTCCTCTTCCCAGGATTGCGAGGGCAAAGTAGAGGAGCCACAGGTCCCTTGGAGACTCTCCAGGTACGCATGGGACCTGGGGGGAAAGAATGGCACACTCAGCAAAAGTACGGCCATGATGCAATCCGGGTTTGGGCTATTCCAGGGAGAGCACACAAGCTGCAGGCAGCCTTGTGGGGGTCCCGGTGCAACAAGGGGTCCCGGAGCACTGGGAGTCACTGCTGGCCCTGGGACACACAGAACAGAGCTGCCCAGGTCTCCTCCTGCCAGGGGTGGGCTGTAGCACAGCACATCCCCACCACATTATACAAACAACCCTGACCCCAGGGGGCTCAGCAAAGCTGCAAGGTGATTTGGTGTGAGGATGAGCCAGGCTGTGTTTACCAAGGCTGGTGCTCATTAGCCAGGTTCATTAGCACTCCTTAGGCAGGTTTTAAATAGCAAACCGGGAGCTGCCCTCTAGGCCTGGGGTGGCCCTGGCTGCAGCTGGAGCACTGATTCCTTCCCTTTTTCTCTCCTTCCTGTCTGTTCTGGTTCTTCCTTCTCTGCTCACAGACCCCTGCATGCTGCAGCCATCCCTGCTGGGAACCCAGTCTGTGACACCCTGGTGAGGAGGTTGAGGCTTTGTTCTCACCATTGTAAATCTCCTGGCACTGGGAGTAGTGCCCCAAACTCCTCTGACCTCCCCATTTCCCCCCAAAAGAAGGCTGTGTCCTCTCTAGTCCAGCAGCTCATGGGCAGAGCTGGGGCTCTTTGCTGAGCCCCGGGGAAGCTCCCAGAGCCCTGCTCCCTCCATCCATCGTTTATTCTCCTCCCTCTCCCCCATCCTCGGCCCTTTTCTCTTGCTCTCCTGCTGAACCCTGTGTACAGAATTGTCCCTGCCCTTGGTGGGGACCAGAGCTGAGGTCAGGGACTGGAGCCAGGGAAGGGGACAGCACTGACAGCCCTGGGCTGGCCTAGCACCTTGGCATTGCTTCATGTCCTGAGGCAGGGCACTTGGGCTGCCCATCACTGTGATGTGGCTATTTCCATTCTGCCGTGCCCCATTGTGAGGCCATGTGGATAGAAAAGGGAACTTCTCTGCAACATGGATTTATTTCAACAGTGTGGCCCCTTCCCTTCTCCCTGTTGCTCTTTCATCCACTTCTCCTTCCTCATTTCCCTCCTAAGGGTTCTCCCCCTCTTTCCCCATCCCCTCCAGCTTTCTCTTCCCCGTTTCCCATCCCCTCCTCTCCCGCCGTGTCCCCCCCACATCTTGACCCCGCCGCGGGTGAAGGGTTTCAGTCCACCGCACCAGGCAAAAACCCGCTCACGCGCAGCAGAACATCGACTCGACGCCTTGCCCTCCTCTCCGAGTACCAGCGATNCCCCAAGCACAAGCCGGGGAGAGATGGAGGGGACGGGGCTGGCTGCTGCCAGCTCCCTGCCCGCGGGGTGCAGGCCTCGGAGCTCCCCGGGGCCGCCGGTTCCCAGGCTGGATTTGTCGCTCCCTCTAGCGGGGACACGGGAAGATGTCGCCGCCGACCGGGATGCCGGCCCCGGGAGAGGTGGCCCGGAGCAGCCGCCCCTCGGAGAGCAACGCCCCGGGCGGCGTTACCCCCCCCATGCCCGTGTTATTCCCGTGGGGAGCTGGGCCCTGTGCATTGGATACCCCACGCCGAGTGGAAGTCCCGGGGAGGAGGGAAAGTTACAATCCGTGCCTTGCAGCTATTCCCAAAGGAGTCACCAGCACGGCGTCGTCGGGAAGGAAGGGCCTTCGGTGGCTGGATCTTTTGGGGCTGAGGCTGCGTTTTCCTCAGCAGAAAGAGTTGGCACAAAAACCTGGCGGGACGGCCGGGCCCCAATAGTTGCGGTGAATGGAGTAAATCCAGTCGGTGGCCGGTCGCAAGCGGTGTTCCCCAGGGCTCAGGACTAGGGCCAGTTCTGTTTAATATCTTTATCAATGATCTGGACAAGGGATTCAACACGCACCCTCCATAAGTTTGCAGATGACACCAAGTTGGGTGGGCATGTCGATCTGCTGCAGGGTAGGAAGGCTCTGCAGAGGGATCTGGACAGGCTGGATCGATGGGCCGAGGTCAGTTGTATGAAGTTTAACAAGGCCAAGTGCCGGGTCCTGCACGTGGGACACAACAACTCCATGCAACGCTACAGGCTTGGGGAAGAGTGGCTGGAGAGCTGCCCAGCAGAAAAGGACCTGGGGGTGCTGGTTGACGGCTGGCTGAGCGTGAGCCAGCAGTGTGCCCAGGTGGCCAAGAAGGCCAACAGCATCCTGGCTTGGATCAGGCATAGTGTGGCCAGCAGGAGTAGGGAAGTGATCGTGCCCCTGTACTCGGCACTGGTGAGGCTGCACCTCGAATACTGTGTTCAGTCTTGGGCCCCTCGCTACAAAAAAGACATTGAGGTGCTAGAGCGTGTCCAGAGAAGGGCAACGAAACCCCAAAGGGTCTAGAGCACAAGTCTTACGAGGAGCGGCTGAGGGAACTGGAGCTGTTTAGCCAGGAGAAGAGGAGGCCGAGGGGAGACCTTATCGCTCTCTACAACAACCTGAATGGAGGTTGCAGCGAGGTGGGTGTCAATCTCTTCTCCCAAGTAACAAGCAATAGGACAAGATGAAATGGCCTCAAGGTGCACCGGGGGAGGGTTAGATTGGATATTAGGAAAAATTTCTTCACTGAAAGGATTGTCAAGCACTGGAACAGGCTGCCTAGGGAAGTGGTTGAGTCACCATTCCTGGAGGTATTTAAAAGACATGTAAATGTGGCACTTAGGGATATGGTTTAGTGGTGTTCTTGGTAGTGTTAGGTTAATAGTTGGATTTGATGATCTTAAGGGTCTTTTCCAACCTAAATGATTCTATGATTCTATGGTTTAATGGTGGACTTGGCAGTGCTAGGTTAATGGTTGGACTTGATGATCTTAAAGGTCTTTTCCAACCTAAATGATTCTATGATTCTATTCTATGAAATATTTAAGAATTGTGTTAATAATTAAAGAAGAGACTGAACTCAAAAGGGACGTCGTGTGATCTCATGAGACAGAAGAGACAAATCTGGTAATGAGAAAAACTGCTCACTAAAGCGTAGCATTATTTCACAAATTCTCCAAGAAAAAGGGAATGCTGCAACTCTGGAGATGTTCCAAACAATGGCCTTTGCCTGGGGGCTCTGGAAGTGAATCCTGCAGCCACTGCAAGTCACAAGTTGCCATTTCTGTCTGTGCACGTGTGCAGGATTCACACAGTGCCTGGGCTGTCATCATCCCATTGCAAATCAAAGCCATGCTTGCCAGGGACAGTGAAAGTCTGCTTCCTTACAGCAGGGGTTGCAGTTCTACCGAAATCACTTATTCTCATCAGCTTCATCGCGTTCAGAAGCAGCTGATAGTTAGCTTTGGTGGGGCGAAGCGAGATATTTTTGAACTGTGAAACAACAACTGTCTCGCAACACATGGAGCGGAGGAATCAGATGGTTGTGATTGAAGGTTGGAACCGTGAACCCAAATGTGTCCATGAACTTACATTCCTTCCACATCTGTGGTCATTACGAGGGTTTCAAGATAGGAAACAAAATTATGTGTTAGTTTAAATCTGGACTGAATATTAGGCATAGCAAAATCAATTACTTTAAAGTATATTAAAAACTCCTTTGATAAATTTGGGGAAAGTCTAGATTCGCCTATCCTTGTTTTCCATTTTGGGGAGGTTTCCCCCTCTTTGTCAGTGCAGGTCTTGTGGATAACTCCAGCCTCAAATATTTGGCTGAGTTTGTCCCCAAAGTAGGCTGCAGTTTTCATGACTTGGACATACTAGAGTGAATGAAATGGCATTTTCAAAACAGAGAGGGGTTTGTTGCTAAAATATCTGGATCAGCACTGCAGAGGTTTGGCTCTAGTTGCTGATCTTCAGATACAGAGTAAAATAAGGCTGATATATATTTGTGTAATCCAGTGATCTACCTATTGTCATAGAAGTCAGACAGGTTGATCGAACACAGGCATGCATTGCCTTTCTCAGAAATATTCCTTGTGTCTTGAGATACACCTTCTAGGACCCTACATCTATCTTGATTTTTTTTTTTTCTAACCTCTTTGAAAATGAGGGCTTTGACAGAGCAAACAAAGGTGCTAACTAGAAAAGCAGACACTCCTAGCAGTGTTTTTCTTTGTATTCTGGGAGCGAGTGTCGTATTGAAAAAACAGGTCTTTGCCTGGCAAAACTTTAGTACTTGCACCTCCATCTCCCTTTTTTCTCCTCCTTTCCAAGTGTGTGAAAACTCAGCATGTCACCAACAATCTTTGGAGTCTTTTGAAGAACACAAACTGTCGCGTTGTGAGAAAGATTCATGGTGCTGCTTGAATTTTTCTTGAACCTCTTGCTATTTAGGCAACCAAGGCTGTGCGAGGGCTTCCAAGTGGAGGTAGTAAGAAAGAGTTTGGGCTTTAAAAGCTGCCCTAGTAGCAACCTTGTTAGCATCTGAACAGCACAGCCAAAGGAAGAATCACCAAGCCAGGATGAGCAAAAGCAGTAGTCTTGTTTTGCAGTTACGCACCGGGAAAAACTGAAGTCATGGCTGATGAAGTGCTTCCAAAATACTTGCAGTATCAGGCAACTGGTATTTGGTTCTCATTGCAGGCAAAGCTCAGTGCTAAAGCCAGCTGAAAGCAATTCATTTCTCACTGGAAGAATAGATTCTTCCTTCTAATCAGCTCTGTTTTAAATTATTTCCTTTTTTAGTGCCTTAAACAGTCATTTTGGTTTGTCCTTCAGGCAGCCAGCATTCGCTCGCGAAGAGTCGCATGGGTCTGCAGACTTTAAAAGGACAAACAATAGTCTGGCAAACAGAAATGCTTCCATGGCATCTCATTTTTATACAGAGTCCTTGTCTCTCACAGGCCACAAAGGATTAAAGAAAAAGAACAGCCTCTACCTGATCCAGCAACTACAAGGAGCAATAACTAACTCCTTGAATCTGCTCTCGTCTGGGAAATTGGGGGGGTAGCAAATAAGACCACAGATGGGGGTGCCCAGTCTCCCCTGCAGCAGGAAGGAACTGGAGTCTGTGGGTCTGTCCTGCCTCAATGGTGAGATTTGGTGAAGAGTGAGAATGATCACCTTAACTAAAGCATGTTTTTTCACAGCCACCTGTAAAGTCAATCTTTGCACGTATACTGGTTCAGCAATCTCAAGGCCAGGGATGGATTTGATACCCTGTGAACTGATCAGCTATTCAACAAATGCTGGGGGAAAAAACCTAAGAAATTCTACAAACTCACTCTGAAAGCAGAGCTGTCATACTTTCATTGCATGACACCAGATACTTAAAGCAGATGCACAGAGGGGACCATGCCATGAGTTAGAGTGAGCATAGTATTGCAGTCTTTGCTTTCCCTGATCACATTGAACCCAGTTTGCAGTAAAGGCCAAGATTCCTGGGTTTTCATACTCTTTTTTTCCTATTCCCAGCATTTCATACTCTGTGTCAGCTTAGAGAGGTGAGAGGGTCCAGCTTCCTCTCTCATCAGAACACCTCTTTATTCTTCTCAAAAAACCAAATTTTATGAAAACATCTCTATTGATATTAGGTCTTAAGTAAGAGGAGAAAAAATTAAACCATTTATATTTGAGACCCAATGTCCCTTTGTTCTGTTTGAGGTCTAGCTTTCGAAGCATTTCCTTAGATTTGGATAACACAGCATCATAGATGGAATTACAGAGAACTGCCAGAGCTACTCATGTCTTCGCTCCCACCTCTCATATACGACAGCTCAACGCTACTGTTGTTCTTGCTGACTGGGTTTTGGGTCCTAAGGCCCTGTTCCCGTAGTTGCAGACTTGAATTTCCCTGCAGCTGTCTCGGATGAGCTAATGAAGTCAGTGCAGGCATGAGGCATTCTTGATCTAGGCACAACTGAATTTGAAATGGATTCTCACACTTCAGGGCATAAATCAGCTCCTACCTCATGGGATTAGAAAGTATATTCTCCCATGCACAGGTTACCCCACAACTGTCCACTGCGTGTTTCTTCTGCAGCAGCTGATGTTGCCTGCTATCTGAGATAGATGGAAAACTAGAAGGACTGTGACCTGACCCGGCAAGGTAAATGCGTACTTTGTGTGTGCTGAATGGCCTCTGGATGAGGAACAGTGCAGGATCACTTTGCTTTTTCTAAAGGGATTGTGGAGCTTTGTGAATGACCGTGAGGGCAGTAAGGCCCTGTCTTGCGCTGCAGGCTGCCATTTACAGCTGAGCAAAGTGATACCGAAATGGCACAAGAGCATTTAGCCTTCATTTTGCTCCGCTGTAAATCACCCTGAGTGATGCAAGCCATGGTCAGGGATTTATAGATTCAGAGCAACTTTTTGTGGAAGCTGTAGAATATAATAGTAGTTACATAATTTCTAGGAAGCTTTAGACCACAAGACATTCCTGTAGATGCAGATTCTATGTTAGGGCTGTAAGACCTCTGCAATGGTTATTTTCTATTTGACAGGGTTCTTCATTAGTGGAAGGATGAAGCACACAGCAGGGTTTCTCTTCTTACTTGTAATTAATTCTGGGAAGAGGAAGCAGAACTCTTCCTGTTGCAAGAGAGTTTGACTCTCTTGTCCAGGAGATAATTTGCTCAGCAATCTGGAACAGGTCAAAAATCAGAGTGGGCAAGCAGTCCTTCCAGAATGTATCCCACATACAGCTGTGCATTGAACTTCATCCAAGAGAAACCTGTTCATCTGCCTCTGCCCAAATCTCTTCATGCTGTCGACACCCCTCCCTTACAGTCTGTCGCGGGTCTAATCCCACCAACCCTCATCCTATACCAGTTGGTTTGGTTTATACACAGGCAGGTGCAAGATGGTGTAGATCTTCTGAAAAGCAGCACAGGAATTCATCACCTTATGCCAAGTTCTGATGGCGTTCCCATGGATCAGGGTATAGTGGAGCCACGCACTTCCCTTTGGTGGTAGGGACAAGACTACATCCTTCTGCTATTCAGATTGTGCCCAGCTCTGAATGGAGAAGACAAGCCCAGCCCCAGCGCAGTCCTGAGCCATGAGACTTGCAAAGCTCTGTAGAGTCGGCCTCGGCACGCTGCTGGGCACAGGTGGAAAAGCCATGAGTTTGTGAGGGCTGCAGTGGGTATACACCTGGTAATGAATGTAGAATTGTCTTTCATTTGTTTGCTTTGGCCTTTTGATCTCCACAACGGGTTGCATTAGTTTTTTCTTTAATTGGCACATCTATTCCCTTGGCCTTGGATTGTTGCCTTGGAGATGTACAAGAGACCTTCGGAGAACTGCTTATTACAGCAGCAGGTGTGCATAACGCTGACCTGGACAAGCCTGCATGAGTCACCTGCTGATGGTTTGGGTTGTAGGTGGCTGCGTGAGTCACTGAAAGTGAGGGGATCCCACACTGCCCCATCTCCTGAAGGGCAGCGTGAATGCCTTTGGGTGCTTGTTGTTCGCTCTCCTCTTCCTCCTCAGCTGACATGGGCTGTAGAACAGCATGGTGCTGCAGAGTAGGGTGACTAAATGTAAAAAGCAGCAGCCCAAATCAGAGGCACTCTTTGGAAATCTGGCTGACCTGTAGCTCCTCTTACGGAGGACACTGAGGTTTGTATGGGCAGGAAGCAAGTTAGAAGAGCTATTTGTACTTGTGTGTGTGTGCATGTGTGTATTTGTCTGACCAATGGAGAAAGAAAAACTAAACATAGCAGACTAATGCCCTGGCTGCCCAGCAAGTCGGTGTGAGTGGGAGTTTGCTAACATCAGGAGGAGGGTGGGCTCCTCCATGCGAGTGGCTAGAAGGAAAGAAGTGGAGGGCATTGGCCTGCTGTCTCCAGACAGAAAAAACGTGCTGCAGGAAAGATGAGACGAGACACCAAAGGGGCAGGAGTAGAGTGTAATACTTTGATATTCAGAAGAGGAGGTGATCTGACAACTAGATGATGGTTTTCAGCAGTGCTGGTGCGTCTCTTGGTAGCTCAGTGCCTGGCAACTTCGACAGCAGTGCAGATCAACTGTAGGAACATCACATATGGTCCAGAAAGCTGTTCATGCATTTCTTCCCTCTGCATTGCTCTTGATGACTGTCGGAGATCAGAGACATCTTTCATGAGCCGTGATCCCGGAGCCAGGCTGGGATACTGTTCCTGTAACCTGGGGAGAGGTGCGGACTGTTCCTCCTGAGGCATTGCCTGCACCAGGGAAATGTGCTGCAAAATTCCTCTAAAGCCACCTTCCCTTCATGGGCAAGGACATGCAGGATGACAGCACGTGACTGGTGACCCATGAATAAGCTAGAGTGCACTTGCAAGAGGCCAGCAAATGCCCAGGTGCCTGTCCCACATATATATTATACACATGCACTCACATGTGTTTACATATATGCATGCGTGTGTGCCCCATTTTTACAAACTGCTGGACAGACCCTAAGAAATAATCGCATGCATACCCGCAGTCTGGCCTTTCATTGCAAAACGTCACACCGATAGACACCTATGAGAGTTTGTTACGGGACAGGGAAGGAGAATTAAAGGGAGAATGGTCTGCCTGTGTGTGGGAGGAGACCACATCTCCCAAGCTACAAAAGATCCCCTGGGCAGAGGAACTGCACTTCACAGCAACTTCTACAATACCTTCAGTGCCAATTTCTTGCCAGGAACGCTGCTCGCATCAGGTTGACCTGAAGCTCTCTTTGGCCCGAGCAGGCATCGTGTTTGCCTCGTGAGGCTACTCTATGGCTTGGTAGAGTTTTTTTGGGGACAGGAGTGACTGCCTTGCTCTACTGCATTCATTTCCATCATCGCTAATGAGAGAACAAATGAAAAGGTATTTCTGGACTGAAGTCCTTCCAAGGGGCAGTTCCTCCAGGTTGCCTTTGAATCTGCTGCCCGTGAAACCAGAGAGGAGCACCAGGCAGCCTTCACTGATATTTTTGGGTCCTGCTTTTGCCGGACAGAAATCCCCACGGGCCCAACTGGGGTCACCACAGCAAGGAGGCAAAAACTTGAGGGAAAAGCTTCCCGTACCTCCTTGGAGGCAGGCTCCCCAGCGCGGGCGGTTCGAGCTGGGGCAGCTGTAGGGGGACTGAGCCCTACAGCGATGAGCTCGGGGTCTCCGGCAGCAACGAGGGGCCCCGAGCGTGGCGCCTCACGGGGTGACAGGAGTCGGGGTGCGTTTGGTGGCTTCGCCCCCCCCCCCCCACTTCTCCTCCTGCCATCGTGAGGGGCCGGGCAGCCCGCCAGGCCCAGCTCCCTCCGCCTCAGCCCGCCCTCGGGGCCGGCCGTCTGGGGTGGAGAGAGAGGGGCTGGGGCCGGAGGCAGCCGCCGTGGCCGCGGCTCTGCCCCTTTCCCCTGCCCTCGCCCCTCAGCACCACCCTCCGCTTCTCCCCCCTCCATCTTGGGCCGCCCTTGCGGCGCCGGCGGGGCCCTGCAGGCGGCGCTGTGCGGAGGGCGGCGGTGCGGCGCCCCCCCTCCCTGCGCGGGATTGACGGGCCGGGCCGGGGGAGGAGGAGGAGGAGGAGGAGGAGACAGGCTTCCTGGAGGGAAGAGCAGCTGAAACCGCCTGGGTGAACACAGGGCAGGGGCTGTGCCCGCGGCGGCAGTGATAAAGCCCCCGGCGTGAGCTGGGGGGCTCGGGAGCCTCGCCGACAAGGGGAGCTGGAGGGAGCCTGCTCGCCGCAGCCCTAAATGCTCCGAAATCAGCTTTTATTCTGAGCGCTGCCTCGCAGGCCTGGGGGGACGGGGAGCANCCAGAAGGCTCGGTCGGTTTGTTATTGTGCGGGAGCCCACAAAAGGGTTGCTGAGGCCGAAAGCTGAAATGCGGCTTGGGGCGGGGGGCGTGCGGGGCAGCTGCTGAGGCTGAGCAAGGATGGAGTGTGTGCGCTTTGGTGCTGGGAGAGCTCGTTAGGTAGGTTCCAAACGATTTATTTTTTTTTTTTTTTTAATATTTATTTTGGTTTAGGAAGGAGTTTTTCATCTCTGTGTGGGAGCAGATGTGCTGCAAAGTGGGGAAACCCTAATGCGGGTCTTGGGACACATGTGCTGTGCATCCTCACCAGGGAGGTGGGGGGGTGGTTTAGTTTAGTAGCGTTGGTTGTGCACTAGGAGGGTTTTGTCGTTAAGGCGGTTACAAACAACCCCCTGGTCCCCGAAGTCAAAGCTGGCCGATGGGGTTTGAATGAGCTGGGAGTTGTGGGTTTTGTTAGGAAAGTTGTTTTGCTTTAGTTTTGCCTTCTGAACGTGCAAAGCGTGAGGTACTCCTTGGAGTATCAACTCATCAGATATTTCTATAGTGATGTTACTGGTGTTTGGGGTGATAAGCTGAAATAAATATAAATGTTTAGGACTTGAGTAATTTTGTTTCTTTCTAGGAGCAGGTATTAAATTTAAGCACAATGCAGTGTCTACATCATCTGCTGTAGCCTGCTCGGGGGAAAGGCATCCCACCCCTTCCCGGACTGAATCAAGGTTTTTAGTGGAAGTTTTGTTTGTGTGAAGCCTTGTCTTGCAGATGCACATGGGGCCTCCACTGGAATTGGCCTTTTCATGATGCATAAGTAGCTGGTCCCTGCGTTGCAGAGCCCAAGTCTGGAGAATTGGTTCCTGATGAGTGGATTTCTCAGATGCAAACTGGCAAGGATGTAATTTTGGACCTGCCCTTTCCACCTCTTTTGCACATTCAGTTGGCACTGGGGTGGTTAAACCCCAGCGTCCTAAAAGCTGGTGCTCCGGGCCAGGGACTGGGGAGTAAAGTCACCTGGAAGAGGTAGGGAGGCTGAGACCATATTCTGAAAGTGGAATTTAAAGAGAGGACAGGACATGATGGTTTTGGGATGATTTCTGTCTGAAAAGTTGAAATATATACCTGCGTTTTTCACTTCAAGTGAAGTATTGTAAATGGGCCTGGGTTTTATCAGGAGCGTGTCTGGGGCCCCTGGGATCTTTGTGGGTTCATCATGGGCGATGCTACTTCTTTCAGGACTGTGGCCTAAGAGGTTCTTCCTCGTTAGCGGGGTCTATTTTTGGGGTGTGATAAACAAGACCTCTCCTATATGACCCCTTTGAAAAGGGCTCATACTTTTCTTTTTACAGTTAAAATGTTCCGATTAAAAATCAGACAAATCACAAATACTGTTTGAGATTGCTGGGGGTTTTGGGGAGTTGTTTGTTTGTTTTTTTAATTACATGTTTCCTCAAGCCAGTATGAGTACATCTGCTGTTAGCTGTATTTTGATTTTGTGCTTAATTTGATATGTGTGTTAAATGTTGACTTGAGCAGATACCTTTCCTTAAAAAAAAAAGAAGTAGTAAAAAATATGAGCCTTATATAGGTTTCCAAAGTTGTCATTATATAGTGCCTTGGTGCCTTGTTTTTTCTAAATTTGGATAATTTTTTATTTGGTTGTACAGTGCGTTTTTTGATGAGCTGTGGGGTTTTTTTCTGTGTGTGCATGAGAGCTTAAAAGTGAAACTCAGCCAACTGGCTGAAGCTGGAAGAGTAAGTAAATAGTCCATAAAAATGCTGGAAAGGAGATGCAGGGTTTGAAAGTATTTTAGTTTTAATAAATATGACTAATGTTCCTAAAGAATTTTTATTAAAGCGATTTCAATTTATAGTGACATTTTAATAAAGCCTTTTATTAAAGCTTTGTGTAAAACCTAACTTCAAAGGCCAATTTACTTGAACAACCTCCTTCTAAAAGTAGAGGTGGCATTAGAGTCCGCATTTGTCTTGTGCCTGACGCGGCGTGCCGTGGTATCTAACCGAGCGATGGTATAAAGACAAACAACCCTCAGTCGTCGAGTGCGTGGCACTGATGCTTTTGCGTAGCACCCAATTCCTGTAGCGCATCCTCCTCGTCCTGCAGGGGATCGCATCTGAGGTGTAACAGGGAAGAGTCAGGACCATGGTTTTGGCATGGCTGGTAGTGCTTCCAGTTTGCCTGAGCTGTACAGTACAGAGCCTGTTTGATTATCCATTACAGAATTACCTGCCTATTTAAGATTCAGGAGTGTTGGTTGCTCAAGGCCTTCATTGTACTTACTGAGTAATTGAAAGTATTTAAGGGCGAGCCGGGCCAACCTTCTGAAGTGCTGCTGCATTGAAAATAATAGTAAGCCTTTTCATTTTTTCTTTTATGATGATAGCCCGTACAAAGAGATTTTGCTATAGTGGCATTTCCACTTGTAATTGTGTATTTTCTTGTTGTAGGAATAGAAGTGATGTGAACGGGAGAAACTTACTGAATACAGGATGGTAACTTTAGGGGAGGGAGGGAGAGGGTTTATTCCACGGGCTGGACCTCTGGTTGTCCCTGCTCCTCTTTACTGGATTCCTTGTATTATTCTGCACCTTGGCAATGAGTGCCTTGGTCTTCAGCTAATAGCGCCTTGTAAGTGGGTTTTGTTTTTCATGTGGCAGTCTCCTAATAGTCCTCCTGACTCATTCTCCTAATAGGTCGATAATTTCACAGCTCCTTATCACTAATTTGTCATTTGGAACAGAAGAAATACAACTGTGAGTCTGCTGGGTATCAGACAATGAGGTGAAAGCACAGGGAACAGGTAAAGGCTGGGGAGGTGCAGCTCTCTCTTTTGCAGAACTTCTTTTTCTAACCGCTGAAACTAAGTGACTTTGTTGTAGAAGTCATGACAGCGTGCTCCTGGAAAGCACCTTCTGAAGGGGTTTTTGCAGATATGTGCAAAACCCATCTGGTTTGGTTAAAGAGTTGTTCTTTCCCACAGGAGGGAGAAATGAGGCTAAAGCAGGAGTTTGTATTATAATGTTAAGCCTCACTGAAATGTAGCTTGGGCTCATTTTTCGTTAGTAACTTGTACTGGTTTTCAGGATGTTCTCTGTGTGCGCACGTGCTTCCTGTGCAGAAGTAACTGAGAAGTTTGAGCTTATGACTGCTTATTTCGGAGCAGCGCTGTTCCAATATGTATAGCTGTGAATTCTTTTTTTTGGTCTGGGAGCATTGGGACCATAATTGAAGTGGACTGGAGGCTGGTATGGTAGCTCTGGGTTGTTCTGTATTTACCTGTGGCATTGATTTGTTGTGAAGCTGCTTGACTTGCAGTGCTATGGGGTCTGTGAGGACAGAAGGTGGTTTTGAGGTATTTAAAGGTGTATGTGCAGTTCTGCAGGGGGTCATTGTACTCACAGCCAAAGTACAGTGTCTGTATTTTGGTTCTGAACACATACATTTTCAGGGAAGTGCTGGTAAACTGAAAGGGGCAAGAGAGCTCACTGTTACATCTTTAAGAGACTAGGTATTACTTTGTGGAGGACTGGTGAAAACAATCGTACCTTGAGTGAGAGGGAAGAGGTAATGGCCAGATTTGAAACATGACAAAGTGAAAGAGGAGGTGAAGGTGAGCCAGGCTTCAAGTGCAAAGAAATACAGGAAAAATACCAGGAGGAAAGCAAGGACTTGCTAACAGCACCCTAGGACCTGGCCAAGAGGACTACTCTGTTGGACTGTAGTACTTCACATGTCCACAGGGCTTCAATGAGCTGTTGGGAGCAGCCTCAATAGCCTTTGAATTTCAGGTGAGTAGCACTTAAGAGGAGTAAACTATATAGTTTTGGCAGAGTTTGAACCCTGTTGGAAGAGGCTTGGTGGAGGAATCCTTCCTGCATAGCTGTTGAGACATTTTAGACAGGAATTGTAGTCATGGTGCTGCAAGGAGTGAACGGAGACAGTTTTGAAGAGCTTGCTCTGGGACTTTGCCTCCCACAGGCACTTCTTGAGTGGGAATATAGTGATTTTTTTTTTTTTTAAGAGTTCTGCTGTGGGGTAGGTTTTTCAGCTGTTCCTACCTGTATGTGGGCTGGGAGCCTGTACAAAAGCCTTGAGTGCTCTTGTTCAGAGTTTGGAGTGGGCTGCGAAGCAGACAGAGGAGTAGGGACATGCTCAAGAAATGCTTCTTCATGGCTGGAATAGTACGAAGTATGGTTTTGTATTTTTTCTGAAATAACCAAAGAATTGAGCTACCACCTAGCAACTGAAACTTCATGAATGGTCATTTAGGAGCAGATTCACGAGATCCGAATGTTATTACCGTGTTAGTGTTCTGTGTCTGAGCAACATGTTGATTTAGTGATGCCTGTGATCCTGTTGCAGTGAAAGCAGTGTATGGGGTGGTTCATTTAGGAGGTGTTTGTAGTGTTCCCCATCTTGGCTTGTAGACCTGCTCCTCCAGAACTCCTCTGGAGCAGGGCTTCGTGCTGCTTCTGGCCCCACAGCATTAGGAAGGCACTGTGTTTCAGAGGGTGGTTTCTAGCCCCAGAAGGTGGGAGATGAAGAGTCTCTTTCTTGCTCTACCACAGCATAGCTGCAGAGTTCTGCAGTATCATTTTCCTATCTGGAAAATAGAAGTGATGATGCTTACACACCTTGTCAGTTATGCATTGCAAATATCTATGTAAATTAAAGCATCTGTGAAATGTTTTCACTTCCTGTCCAGCTCAGCATAGTCCAGATGTCTCCTGCGTAGTCCGAGTTGCTTAGCTCTCCAGAAAAGCTAAAGTGACCTAAAGATAAATAAAGCTTCTTTCTTCAGAGTACTGAATCACACTGCATGTAACATTGGGTTTCTTACCACTTTGTACCTGTGTCCTTTTCTGATCAGATTCCTGTTGGCATCCTTGGCATTCATTTGTAGTGCAAATGGCTCTTATGAATAGGCTTCCTCTAAGAAAGGTTGCTGTGCAATGCTGCATTGCTCTAGTGGTGTTAAAATTGGGGAACCTGGAGGAATACTTCCTTGGAAGCTTCAGCATCTGCAGTGTTCATGAATTGCAGGCTTGTCTGAAGTGCTTGTAATCTTATTAATGGTTTGAACTGGCCACATCAGCCTTGATGGCTGTGGGAAATCAAAGAAATCTGATAGAGAAAGATCTATCCAGCTCTTGCCAGGGCAGCTTTGTACCCTGCAGTGTGTGTGTTGCTGTCTGGTTGTAAAGGTGCCTGCCGGAGGAGCTCCCATCAGTGCCTTGGGGAGGAACAGGACTCGAGGGATCTAATCAGCAGGGATGTACGGTGTGGGGTTGGCATTTCTGCCTGCTGATTAATATAATTGGGTTTTATCTGTAGTCTCTCTGTTCATAAAGATAACCTTTTGTGCATAACCTGAATGGGAGCTGAGGCCCCGAAGTCAGCAGACAGCCGGAGAGTGTGGAGAGGTGCTACCAAAGCCCAGATCTGGTGGTGAGGCTCACTGGCACAAGGTAAACACCCACCTCCCCACGCCAGTGTGATCCTTCCTGAGACTGCAGAGAAAACAGAGCTGCTTACTCAACAGCTGATGGCATTTGTGTGGAAAGAGCTGTGTCTGTTCCTGAAAAAAGAACTGTTAACCCTAAAGACTGCCAGCTTTGCTCTGATTTCATCTCTCGGAGCTGTGACAGCTCTGATTTCCTCTCTGCTTGTTTGCTATAAAACCTGTGTTCACTGCTCAGAGATGGAGTAAGTTGCTGAGCTTCGGACCAGGTAAGGGATTTGCAAAATGTTTATTATTTCACTGGAAGAATTTCTGTGGTCGCACCTCAGAATATGCATCTGTTCTCTGGCAGCAGTCGATCGTGGTCCTTCTATTTGTCCTTGCTCTGGCTGTTAGGGCTCTCCTAAATCTCGGAGGCTTGTATTTGGGTTCTGGAGCCAGCAGCACAGGTGTTCCACCTATGCCACTCTTGCTGTGCCTCACCTCGGTTCTATGGATATCATCACTGTGATGATTTTTGAAAGTGTGTGTGGCAGAAGTGCCAGGACTAAGGGAATTTCACAACCTTAAAATGCAGTGGTGTTCAGTTTAGTTGTTAGTGATGGAAGCGTCTTTGCCTTGAGCTGTCAGGCCTAAGAAGCAGTGCAATGGCCTGAGAACAGTTCACGCTGTGTAGGTGCCTCCTGCCTTCGTGGGCTCCTCTGAAGCAGTAGGCAGGGTTGGGTCCACTTTCTGTGCAAGCAGACAGTTTCTTCCACTGGAAGAGGTTGTTCTAGACATGGCAAATGCTGCTGCAACACATTTCCTCCCCGTTTGACTCTTCTTTACAACTTGCTCCTTTGTGGTAGAGAGCTGCGTTTTCTTTGAGGGTCTTGGCAGTGCAGGGTTGGGTGGCTGGGGCAGAAACCTGAGCTCTGGGACGTCTAGCGCTGCCTACACTGTTACTTGAGCAAACTGTTTCTCTGCCATGGTTACCCAGCCTGTAAAATAGGACTGATGGTGCGGGCCCTGTTACCCATCAGGAGATCCCTACCAGCTATTTGCAGTCTGTTGTTGCTCAGATACCTAAATGCCCAGTTTACCTTACAGTTCAGCTGCATGTTGCCAGGAGCTTTCTGAACAGGTTTTGCCAACGGAGCATTATGCCAGGGATTTCTTTTTGTATTTGGATTTAAATTGCTTGCTTGTGATTGACTTTCTTGCTTTGGTGTTGAGGAAACAGGACGTTGTATCTGCTAGACATTCAGCTCTCGGAGGAACCTGAGCAGGGCAAAGTGGAAGGCAGAATCACTTTGGAGGCTGTAGGTAGCATGCTTCAGCTCTGGGCCTTGGTTGTGGAGGAGCCAGAGCATAAGTGCAACTCTGAAGGGTAAAGATTTGCATTTGAATATGAGCCCTCCTTTGTGCAGGCAGCTTGTGGAGATCACTAGGTCACTTTCCTTTCCTCTTGTACTAGAGCGGTTGGGGTCTGGATTTGTTGAAGCCACAGGTGGTTCTTGCTGAGCTGCTCTGTCCTTTGTGGGGTTCGCCTCTGAAATGTGAGACGGCAAAGAAATACACTCCTTTATTTCTATTGTGTCTTGCTGCAAAAGTGCCTACAGGAAGTCGCCATTTCTGAGCCTGCCACGGTTTATAGGTAGGGGCATCAGCCAGTTTGTGCTGGGGCTCGTCTCATTTAACAGCTTTATGGCCCGGATGAGAAGGCAACGAGTGTTGGTAGTTGGTGCTATGTAAGACACCTTGCTGCCTCCCTGCAGTTCCTGATTCTGAGGGGTATGAAAGCCCTGCAGCCTGATGGAGCAGATGGGCAGAAAATGGGCTCTGTTTCTCTGGACGGCTGCTGTAGACAGACAGTCCTTTCAAGAAAAGAATTTACTGCACACCTTGGGTTTTCTGCTGCTTGAAAAGGAAGGGGAGTTTCATGAGCATGGGATCTCATAAGTACTTTCTGTGGGCTGCGGACCAGCTTTCTGACTGGATTTTTTTTTTCCTTT
>VZTL01069583.1:326-13283 GCA_013400535.1 Scopus umbretta | reverse complement strand
AAAAAAAAAAAAATAAGTTTTTACCATAACCTGTGCTTAATTACTTTAACCCAGGATAGCAACAGGCGGGGAGTTTTGAGATACTGCCATACTTGGCTAGCACAATCAAAAAAGCACTTGACACTCAGCATATCTAGGTTCATAAAATACAGGGCTTCCTGTTCTCCACCCTCTCGTTACCGCTGTGCCGTGCTACCTGACGTACTTTTTGGTCTCCTTAACTTGACTATAATGAGCAGTCCTCAAGAGGAAAAATCTGTGGCCTGGCCCTAGCCTGCTCCAAGAAAATTGAGTTACAAGATAGCCAGAAAAGAAATTGCCTGTTGTTTATGCCTTTCTGGAGCCAGAAAACACATTGCTCTGGGTTACTATTTCCCCTCCCAAGGAACCCAGGGAGGCGCTTGTGAGGATGCAGTGCCATTTTAACTTGATGCCAGCTGGAGAAACACATTCTAATCAGCATTTCCTGAAGGAAAAAAAAAAAAAAAAGTCTCTTTTACCTTGTTGCCGTCTCCACCCTTTCCTGATGCTGTAGGTTGTTAATCTTCCCAGTCACCTCTCCTAACCAGCATTATGCTGCACTGTGCCAGCCATAGTATCTGCCATAGCTTTCCTACCTAGCTCAGCTGTATCCTTTTTGAGGCAAGAGTTGGGACGCGCTACGCTGCTGGTGTGGGGTAAGTTACCATGTTGTACTCTGCTTTTCTGTTAAATTGGGTTTTGCTTGCTCGGGGGGAAGCAAAGCCTTGGTACAGCACCAGCTGGCACAGAACTGGGATGGCTCTCGGAGCTCCTGTCCCGAGTAGCCCTGGGTAGGGAAAGTGAGCGTCTGCCCCCTGCGTGCCTCAGGGTATTCCGCTAGTGAAGTTCCTCTGTTCCCTTGTTCCCCCTCTGTGCACGATCCTGATGTTGTTAGTACGTAGGCAAAAGTTGAGAAATACCTTATTTTACTAATAGTAGTTGTAAGGGTTGTCCAGTAGAGGTGAGGCTTCTACGGCTTCACGCCCACCATGTGCAACCAGCAGCAAGGCTGAGCCAGCGTTACTGGTGGGCATGCACACAACACGCGTTCACACCAGCCGTGCAGGTCAACATTCAGCACTGGCACTGTTGGCACCGTTTGTACCCTCATCCCGTCCCTCTACCGGCTGATCAGGACAAGGGCCTGTTAGTGGGAAATAAACACACACACACAAGCTGTGGATCCCTCTGGTGACTCGGCGAGCAGGCTCAGTTCATCCAGTAGCTGGCGCACACCCACCGCAGATGCCTTCGGTAAGTGGCCCTCGGAGCCTCCCGTCCCTAGTTGCCGCCCGTGAAGGGAGGCACACGTGTACACGTAGGTCTCGGTTGAACCCCAGATGCTTGCAACAGCGCAACAGCCTGGACCTCCTGGTGCCTCCAGTTGCCTCATGCAGAAGTAGCTACACACCCTGCCCAGACTTAGGGCTGCTTCAGTACCCGGCTCCCAGGCCCCTTTTCCTACTTGTTGGCTACGTCTGGCTCAAGACGCGTGCACTTGCAGGCTCACTCTGCAGTTGCTGGTACTTGCTTTCCACTTGCTCCCAGTCTCTGTAACATAACGGCCAAGGTCCCGCTCCAGCTGCTGGCAGCAAGACCTCTGTGCACGCAGAAGTGCTCTCCCTCCTGCCAGCCCTGTCTCCCAGGAAGAGGGTAAGAAATGGAGGTAACAGAGAGAACAGGACACTGACCAGCCCCTTTTATCCCCTTTATCATCTATTTCACACACTTGCTCCTCCCAAAAATCACCTTGGCCCCTCCCTTTTCCTACCTTTGATCCTTCCCACAAAGTTGGGCTTTTTTTTTTTTTTTTTTTTACATGAATTCTGCAAGTTCTCAGCACAGCATTCAGGAACTCTCCCCCTACACCCCCTGTTTCATCCTCTACCAGAAGGGTAGTGTCCCCATAAAGCCTGCCAGCTTCCCTGTCCACATCCTGGACAGAATTTTGCTCTCGCCATCCAGGGGGCAAGCAAGGCACGGCACGGCACAGCCTGAAATCCGACTCATACTTTAGCAGAGGACACTAGCAAGCATGGCCCTCCAAGCCCCATATGCAACTCTACTCATTTGACTAATAAAGAGATTCATCACCAAAGCATTGGATTGTTTAAATAACAGTATTTAATCTGTACACTTTGAGAGAAGATATCATAAAATGCAACATTCCTACCTCATCTTCAGCATCGTTCACCTGGAGCTGAGCCCTCATCTCCAGAGGGCAGGTAACCACCGCTCCCCAGCAGTTCTTTATGGTACAAAAGTCACAGTGCAATTGCTTTAGTCCTAGACGGGCGATTTCCCTCACTCGAGGGGGGAGACTGATGAAGCTCAAATGTCGATGGAAATTATTACCATTTAGGAATGCAAAAAAACCCAGCTATTGCACACAGTCACTTCCAGCTGAAACTACAGCAGTTAATTATTTAGCTGCCTTTATACTCCACACATCTGAAAATGCCTTAGTTGATACTGATTTAGTCAAGAGTGAAAAAAATCGAGCCCGTAACAAGATTTCAGAATGATACAGTTGTTGGAGGGCAGAAGCTGACAAGCAACTCCACAAATCAAGAAGCGTGCTTTAGAATACCAGAAAGTCTTCCTATACAGGGAGGGGACATGAGCTAGACAGATGTCGTTTTTCCAGAGACAAGCATGAGAGGAACATCAGCTAAAATAGAAAGCTATGAAATACAATAGACAATTTGTTCATATACTTGTCAGGATAAGTATTTGACATAGTTTATGTAGTAGAATACATACTCGAACATCTTTTAAAAATAAGCACAAATTTCATGTCATATATACACAACTGATTTTAATCGTACTGAAAATAAATTACAGGAAATAACTTTAAAATGCAACAGAAGACAAGAGTTTTCACAACAAACATTCCCACTGATTTTCCCAAGGGGGTGAGAGATTGCAGTGCTCAAGGCAGGTAAATATCACAAATATATCAAAAAACTTCAAATTGTTGATGCATTCACACATTTTACATGAGCCACAAACATTCCTTTACAGGGACTGCACTTAGCTACCACAGAACCAGGTTTTGCCATAAACTACAAAACTTTGATACAAAATTGTATTTATATATTTATATTTCATATACATGCCCTATCTGTGATTTCTTAAAAAATAAAAACTAAACACACTGTACAGACAATCCTAACTCATTGCTTGGTAGCTGTAGGCAACGTTTTTGGATGGNCCATGGCACCAGTTCGTCTGACAAGCAGAGCACTGACAAACTTACTCTTCCCAGGTGATGGCAGCAATCTGTGAAGCCAGTCACACTAAACTACTTCTACAGTTGATTGTAAACTTTGGTTTATTTTTATTTTTTTTTCTTTATTATTGAGTTCTCATGGTACAGCAAGCATGTCTAGGATGAGAGGGCAGAGTTGAAGAGGAGATGAACTGTCAGTCTGTCTTTAGTCTGGCATGCTGAGACACCTGCTCGGTCAGGCCTGCTTTGATAGAGTTTTTTACAGACTGCCTCATATGATCCTCCATCAAATTATCACTCATGGGCTTCAACACCTGCGGAATGAGAAACGTGCAAAAGAAACAAAAAAAATGAGGTAACCATGGAAAAAAAAAAAATATAAAAACATACAAAGAGATGAGACTTGAAATAATGAAAAAAAACTCAGAATGCTGAAGTCTGACACAAACTGGCATGAACTGAAAGAGAAATGAGTTTTGCTGCTACAGTAATGAGGTTAAATCAGTCACACGCTATAAACACAAGTGATATCCCTCCTACACAGCAGTATTTCACTGAATTTAAACCACTTTACAGTTCCTAGAAGATGGATGNAAATTTCATGTCATATATACACAACTGATTTTAATCGTACTGAAAATAAATTACAGGAAATAACTTTAAAATGCAACAGAAGACAAGAGTTTTCACAACAAACATTCCCACTGATTTTCCCAAGGGGGTGAGAGATTGCAGTGCTCAAGGCAGGTAAATATCACAAATATATCAAAAAACTTCAAATTGTTGATGCATTCACACATTTTACATGAGCCACAAACATTCCTTTACAGGGACTGCACTTAGCTACCACAGAACCAGGTTTTGCCATAAACTACAAAACTTTGATACAAAATTGTATTTATATATTTATATTTCATATACATGCCCTATCTGTGATTTCTTAAAAAATAAAAACTAAACACACTGTACAGACAATCCTAACTCATTGCTTGGTAGCTGTAGGCAACGTTTTTGGATGGAATTTCTCCCCCAGTAGAATTTAATGGCGGTATTATATACACGAAGGCTAAACTGCAGAAAAAGACAGCTCAGTTCTGATATGCACCTCCCTCGGGACCAGGTCTGCGAGTTCAAGGCCAGACACCGTACGCTCTGACCCACTGCCTCCCTTACAAGCCAGTTCTGCCGTCGGCAGCGTGAGGAACCAGTACATGCAATTTGTGTAACACTGGTATAAAAGGCAATAAAGCAAGATATATATTGTGATGTAGTAGCTCTAATGGCTTCATCAACTCGATGCACTCGAGACACAGAAACGCTCCGTAGGGGCGGCGAGGGGATGTTGTGGAGCTTGGTGCGTTTGGCTAGAGCAACACCGTTATGCGGGTCTGGTCATAACACTTCCCTGAAATTACCTCCTGCAGAGGACAGATTCCCACCGTAAGCCAGAGACTGCATCAACTCANGAAAAAAAAAAAATATAAAAACATACAAAGAGATGAGACTTGAAATAATGAAAAAAAACTCAGAATGCTGAAGTCTGACACAAACTGGCATGAACTGAAAGAGAAATGAGTTTTGCTGCTACAGTAATGAGGTTAAATCAGTCACACGCTATAAACACAAGTGATATCCCTCCTACACAGCAGTATTTCACTGAATTTAAACCACTTTACAGTTCCTAGAAGATGGATGTGCAATTCCATACCCTATATGCAGCATCAGTCTGGTATGGTTACAGCATTTATGCAGACCGGCCCAGACGGTCCAGCTTATTGTCCTATATGTGTAAGTGTGAACACTTCAGATACAGAAAGAAAGTTAAAAATACTGGCTAGTTTTTCTTCTTGTTATTGTTGGATGAGAGTCGCTGTCGCGGCACTGACGTAAGAGCACGGCGAATCGTTCGGCGTCTAAGGACTTCAAAGAGTTTGGAAAACACCTAAAATACGAATTCAGCTGTTAGGAAAAGTGGCTCTTGGAAGGCAGCAGAAAAAGTCAATCAAGTTCAGAAAAGAAACTGATTGCCAGTGACTTCTCACCTTCCTGGGATTCCTCTGAAGCAAGGAGGGAAAAGAAAGGCAGAGATTCAGAAAAATCAATAGCAAGAACACGGTATATAATCAGAGTGACTCAGGCAGGAGCTGTAGCTGCTTTGCACGTTATTGGTGAGCAACTGTAGCATCACCACCAGCGAGCTCTTTTGGAGACCACCTTCCTCTAGCCCACAGAAGGCCAGCTCCTGCTAGCATAAGCCGAGTTGCCCCCCTTCCAGGGAAGGTGAGCAGTCAAACCAAGCCTTAGGCACTCTAGGTAACCTTTAGCAGTGGCTGCCCTCAGCAAGCGCTGCAAGTAGAACTGACACCTTCCACTTTTCTTGCAGTGCTCTTCAGCCCCAAGCTCCAAAGCAAGAAACTACGGTGGTACAGGAGAGCCTCAATTGTAATCACTAGTTAAGGGTGTAACTCAAAATTCAGCACCGTGGCACTCATTTCCCTCCTATTATTAGAAATCCTTTTCCGTTCCAGTGTAACTCGTAACCTTACCTGGTTGCTCAGATAGGTCTAGTGTACCACTGCCTATGATGTGCCTTGAACAGAGTCATTTTTCAGATGTAGAAGAGAGCCTCAGTATAGAAGGCTCCAGTTAGTTATTTGCTCGTACCTTGTAGGACCCATTTTAGCGTCATCCCAGATTAAGTTCAGCAAGCCCTTTATTTCTAGTAACAACAGCACCAAAGCATTTCCCTTCTGCTGGCACTGGACATAGCTACTCAGAATGCTCCAGACACTACTTGTAAGAGTTGGTCAGGAATTCTCTACCTTGGCTTTACTGACACAGCTGCATCAACTGAATTCAGGCACCAAATTCTCTGTACGGAAGGCTTTCTCCTCCAGCTTTGGTACTCTTTACACTCATGCTGTCTTTTGTTTCAGGAATTAGTTTGCCTGGTGAGTATTTCCTGCAACAGCAGCTGCACCAACTGAAGTTGTCACAGACAACACAAGTCTTTCTGAAGGAAAAAACTGGCTGAACATCCTCATGTAGCAGTTGCTGCAAGTCATCAGCCAGTTCCCCCTGAGGTCTAACTAGCCCTCCAGTGTCACACCACCAGGTGAGGTGAGGGAGGGCAACAGTGTTTTGCCTTCTCCATTTCTTGTACCACCTGAGATATTTTACCCACCACAGCCACAGGGCAAGTGTATCACTTTAAATATACCTTTAAAAGCAGAATTCCTTGCTCTGGAAAAGTAACAAGATTTTTAAAGAGTCCCTCGACTCTCTACCATCCAAGCACCTAGTAAGGGCTTTAAGTAACACTCTTTTGATAACATCCTGAGCTTGTTTAACATTCTTTGTGTGCGGCATCTCTTACTGAAGAGAACGGTCAGATTTCTGAGCCGATTTTCCCTTTGGCAGCACCAGCATTCTCCATTAGGTCTAGACCAGCTTTACACTCACAGCACTGAACAGAAAACTGGTATGTCTACTCAAGAAAGGAAGACTTTGCGTTAAAAACAGATACCAACCTGTTCCCATATAGCTTCCGCGATCTGATCAATGGCTGTTCCAACTTCTCTGAATTCCCCAGAGTACTTAACGTATGCCCAAGTACAAAACGATATAAGAGCCATCCCCAGCACGAGATTACACAGGGTAGCTATGGAGTTCATACCAAGGAACCCAGTCAGTCCTGAGGTTATATACATGGCAAACATGACTGCAAATAGAGTGGCAGGCGTACGAGCAGCATAAAAGATGTTTTTGCCATCATTGTGCTTCACAAAGTTTGCATAGATCTCGTCGATTTCCACTTCAAGCTGTTCCTGGTAGCGCCGACAGAACTCCTCCCCTCCCATCTTCTTCACTGAGCAGAACTGCCTGACAGCTGACTCTCTGAAATCCTGGTGCTTCCGCTCAAGGTCCGATGGGGCAATGTAAGGCTTATCTCCCCCACAAACCTGTTAGAGCAATCAGAGAGGAGGTCATCACACCCTGAGTATCTTCTGCGGTACAGAAAGAAAACCTGCTCCTTGCTGCCCCCCCCCTCAAGCCAGCATCAGGCTACCTCTTGAATCTTTCTTGGCTCTGTAAGCTCTAGAGTTCTGCCTCAAGTGAAGCCGCTAAAGGTACTTTGCATCATGGCACAGCAAGAGCCTTATCTGTCTAATCACATACAGGGCTATAGCACATGACTGAACTCATACTTTAAACGGTTCCCTTTAGGCAAGCCCAGAAGGAGAGGACATCAGCCACACGTACATTCCTGTTACAAAAAGGTGAAGTAAAGGAACACCAGGAGGCAGAGAAAGCTTGGCTTGAGGAAGGTTAAGGAGAACTCTGAAGGCCACAAGCCCTCCTCTCAGCTTTTTACTCCCAATCACCCATCTCAGTGAGAGGGACAGTGCAGAACTTGGACAAACAGGGTAGGTTTTGCCCCCTCAGCAAGTTCATTCCCGTTTATTGCTGCTACTAGCAGGCTCCATGGAACTTACCAGGTGATATGAATTAACAAAAACTAGTTGCTGACATTTTTAGCCTATTCTTCCCTAGACTGTCCTCTAGGCTTGATTCTGATCAACTTGTGAGAGTACATTTCTGCTGAAGGGATGAGACCATGGACTCAAACAGATACCTGTGATGTGGACATTTACCACCTTCCTCTCCCTGAATCAGCATGGGTATGAAAATGGTTAGACGCTGAGGACTTCTACTCTGCAAGACTGATTTCTGACCTCTGGAGGATTATGATTAGAGATTACCTAGGCCATCAGAGACATATATATGGCAGATGAGCTCCAGCTCTTCCAGAACCTCAAAATCAGACTATGTTTAAAAACTGAAGATTCTTTCCATATGATGTCAAACAATAGCCTTGCATTCTCCTGCCTCAAGGCAGCCTTATCACAGTGCTTGTCATCTCATGTCTTGAGTGCAGCAACAACTTTAACTTTCTCCTGCTGCTTTCCCTTCAGCAGGACACACAGATCACTTTCTCAGAGTACAACATCCCCTTTCTGCCTCAAAAGATGCATGGCTTCACTGGCTAGCTTCTTCAAGGCAAAGCTCACTGTCAAGATCCTGACACCTCCACTCTGCTCCTTGCTCAAGTTTAGCAAGCACCTTTTTGCTTCTTCTTCTTCTGTATTGAAGTCCTCCACATCTGACAAAACTCCCTAGAAAACAGGTACCAGTCTCATCCTACTTTTCACATTGCCCAGAGTTGTTATACGCTAGGAGCTGCTGATGCGTCAAGACCACCACACACATAACTGCCACTGTTTTCTTCTACTCTGTGTGACTGCACCTGTTGTTCCTTACATTTAAGGTCATTAGGGGGATGGTATTTTGGTTATGCACACTCAGCAAAGGAGGGCTTTGCTTCATGAGAACTCAGAAGCTACACTAAGAACTATCTTTACATAATCCAGTCTTAAATCCAAAGAGTTCCCACTTCTGTTCCTAAAAATAGAAATTTCAGAGCTGTGTCACATTAAGAACATCATCTGAGACATCTGGATAAAAAAAAATTCAAGATATTTGTGTGTATCTCTGCAGTGGTATAAAAATATACAGTACTGGGGAACATTACTATGGAAACAAAGTCTGTTTAAGAGAACATCTGTTCCTGTTTATTCCTTGCCCCAAGTAAGACACCTTACAACTGCAGTATCTCAATAGCCATTGAACATTCAGGGTAGGAAGGCATACTTGGCATTTATTATAAAAAACCCCATTTACTATTTCAAGAGATTTTCCAAAATGGAAATAAACGAAGGAGTCCCTCTACACCAGCGGAGCATTCTCAAAACAACTTAACAACTGGAACTGGCTAGTCTGCCACTAGCATTAGGCCTTACTCTAATTTCAAGATTGAAAGCTACTTCAGCAATTAAGACCAGAATTAGCCTAGTTACTGGGGAGCTATGTTTGTAGCATGTTATCACACCTACTGGTATTTTCTGGTTGTAGAGTTTCACAATAAGCATAGTCCTGTTAAAGCTTTACGAGACATGCAATTGTTTTCAGAATTTCCTATGACAAAACCTTGCATAACACTATACTGAAGTATGAGGTCCATCTAGACATTCAGCTTGGAGTGGTATAAGTCACTATCTTCAAGAGAAGAAGCAAGTAGGAAATTACATATACAGCTTTTTCAGACAAGACAATTCTTGTATTTCAAGGGTTTTTTTTAAACTTTAGAAAAAATTTAATCCTTGCATTTTATGGATAATGAATGACCACGATTCAGAAGCATAGGACTTTAGTATTAGAACTCCACCCTTGCGCGACGCTGGCGCACCAAATGTCTCCTCACCTGTTTGCCCATTTCATGTCACAGGATTTTAAGATGTCTTTCAAAAGCAGCAGGGGGAACTAACAGGTGGTGTCTTACAAACATACCCATTCCCATGCCTCCCTGGCAATTTCTGTCTCAAAGAATCCTGGTTTTGCTGCAACAGACATCTAACCTCAGAGTGCAAAAAAATACATGAGCACTGGCCCTAAGCTATTTCATTAACATGCTCACAACCAACGAGTACACCATTAAAACTGAAGGCCTGTATTTGCAGGTAGGCAGTTAGAAAAAGTGGTGTCATCATACCTGCTCCATGCCTTTACTGTACAAGTCTTTTGCTCCTGCCACAGCAGCAAGATTGTTCGCCTCGGCTGTTGCCTGGAAAACATTGAGCACCATGTATCATCACAGCATTACCAGCTAGTTATATACATATAGTTACACTGCCCAACATACCCCAATAACCTCCAAAGCTTCAAATTGCCGGGAAAATGCCCCACAAAAACAAGTGAAAGTTAGCAATATACATTAAAACAGATTACTGACTAGACGAATGTTTTCTTCAGCTTTCTAGTACAGCTGCAGACAAACTCCCATGTACTTGTACAGGCTTTTCATCAATGAGCAATCTCTTCTGAATGCTCTATTGTTAATAAGCAAATAAGGATCACTAAACTACTAAATGTTAATCCTGATACATCACTACCTGTGAGGAAAGAAGCAAGCTGGTATTACTTCTGCAACATATATGCGCAGTTTTGGTGTCAGAATTCGTAAGAATTTAAGACTATTTTCAACCTGTGTCACGTCAGGGACAGTTATTCTAGCTAATGCTGCAAGATGTCATCTTCTGTATCTCCCAGCCACATTTACGGCATCCTAAGTAGAGGAAAGGATAGCAGCCTTTGTTTCATTGTGATGAGTTTTCTGAACTCCCCAAAAATCTAAAGATTTGGTTCCTTCAAGGACAAGAATCACTCAGAACAGTCATGTCTTAATGAGGTGACACAGGAAGCTTAAAAAAAACCCAACCCCCCCAAGTCTTACAAACACAAAATGGTTAAAACTGACCCTAAAGCCCACACTTTGGTGAAAGCTCTTCATCCCAAAGAATTCAGGGGTTCACACAGCTTTATACAATCAGTTTGTGTTCAGATCACTTTAAAGCTGATTACATCCTCTTTGGATCAACCCAAAAAAGAAACCTCAATGCCATTAGCCAATCTAACAAACCCACACAAAGTATCCCAACACTGCAAGACAGTGGTGACAGCTGCATTATTATAAGCTTTCTCCATTTTATCTGCTGCATCTGGTGCTAAAAGCCCTCTGAATACAGTCTGAAAGATACTGACAAAATAGGAAGTTACAGGAAATGCATGCTTAGAAATTGAAGCAGCTAAAAAAAAAAAACCCACAAAAAACAAAAAAAAGCACCCAGATGCACCCCTGCTCCATTTGGTAGATGGAAGTGAGGGAAGACATAAATGTGTAGACAGGCTACACACACAGTTCAGATGGCTTTCAAAGTACACAGCTCCTTCAAGAACTACAGCTCTGTGTGCAGGAGCTTCAGACCCACAGTCTGAAGTCATGATCTTCAATTGCAAAGAACTTACAAAATACACGTCATCTATCAGATTATTTGAAAGAAAAAATAAAATACCTGCAGCATAGACTTCGGATGAGGTAGCTCCTCTCCTTGATAGATTTTAATATAAGCCTAAATGGGAGAAAGAAGAAAAAAAGTTTATTTTTCCTAAACATATGATTGAGGAGAAGAGGAATGATATAGATGGAGCTCATAGATTATTTCTTTGTAATAATGATAAATATTAAATTAAGCAAATTTCTTCATGTAAGTCTGGCATTCTCACCGTTATCCCTAGTGCTTTAATCCCTTTACTTTCCTGTACATTTGAGGCTGGGGCCTAGTAGGGTAGCAGAGCACCTTGAGAAGACATGGCCACTATCTCAAGAAGTGACAGGCTTGACAGCAGGTTTCTGCTTCCTCAAATACATGAGAAGGTCTTTGAAGAGTGAAGATGACTATCTCACAAAGCCTTTCTGGCAAGAGATCTGTCCAAACACACCCCAGTGCTGGGAGAACCAGTACTTACATTTCCCCATATGCCTTGCTCCCTTGAAGTGTGGGAGGAAAAAAAGCGGATCAAAGCACTAAGGCAGACAGAGCTGAGCTGCCAAAATACTTCCGGAAGCCAAGCAGGCAGCCTATCCCTCTGCACCCCACCCCACCAATCCTCAGGTGTCCTTTCTTTCACCAGGGTTTCAGAAGGCTGGAAGAGAACACGTCCTTCACGTCATCTTCTCCAGCCCACAGGATGGCCTGTGGCACAGCTCTTTGGGTCAGATTAGTGAAGGCAGCGGTAGCCATCTCAGCACTTTGGACAAGCTGTGCCAGTTAGACCAAGAAGGCCACTCTCAGCCCCTTGGAGGCTAGGCAGTTATTCTTCTTCATGCTACTACTGCTTTCCCCCCAGCTTGTCTACAAGCCTCTGCCCTGAGGATTTTTCTCTGTAAAGGAGGAAAGAACAAGGTTATCAGGGTCCCTATATACCCAACGCTCTAGGTTGTAGGACAACCTACAAAAATGTATAGAGTTTTACAGGACTCTATTCCCTCG
The DNA here is from genome assembly GCA_013400535.1 of Scopus umbretta. Classification (NCBI taxonomy): domain Eukaryota; kingdom Metazoa; phylum Chordata; class Aves; order Pelecaniformes; family Scopidae; genus Scopus; species Scopus umbretta. Next base: position 1,082 of record VZTL01069583.1, on the reverse strand, counting down.
ACACCCTCCTTCTGTAGCTATTTCCTCCAAGTAAAAGCCCTCCAGTTTCCAACTCAGACTTCACAATCTCAGCTTCAGATGCACAGTCTCAAGGGAGCAGTCCTCTTTCGTTACATAACCACAGTGTCTCCGCAGCACCCTGCATGACTGCTCCCAGACTGGATACAGGATGTGAATCAGACAGCTTTTACACTCAGTTTTTATGGTGCAGTCCTTTCTAAACTGCCATCAAATGTGCACTCCCTGTATAGGGACCTGTATAGGATCAGGTCTTACTAGAGAAGAAAGTGGAAGAAAAAGCAGCATGCGACCATATAAATACCAAGATTGAACATACAAGCTCCAGAGTGTTGATTTTATGCTTGTCAGAACAGCCATGACTTCTGCATCCCATATCATGTCTTTCCTTTATAAAAAGTTACTTCATTTTACAAGTGTTCAAGAGTTCTGGTCTCAGACTCCTCCCTTGCATAGCTTCTTTCTTAACATCAGCCCAAGTCTGCTCTATCTTTAACATGCATGCTCAAAAGTAGCAATGCAAAATTAATGTCTTTAGGAATGAGTGCCACTTTCCCCTATCAAGCCAACTGTCTAAGTCATTCCAGTTCAAAAAAAGGTTACACACACCACACCAGTTCCTGGTGATGTAGGGATTATGTTATCACATTTCTGCTGGTGTCACCATGATACCAAAACAGCTCAAGAGTCTAACAGCTGCAAGTATCATACACAAACATTTCAGCACATACAGTGGTG
>VZTL01069581.1:0-11741 GCA_013400535.1 Scopus umbretta | reverse complement strand
AAAAAGAGACTCTTTCCATACTATTAAGCCTAGACCCATTCTTTGTTTGGAAAATGATGGTTGAGATACAGGAATTCCACAGTGAAAAGCTATTGCTAGTGTTGGCCATGAGCTCAGTTCAGATCAGTGTTTTGTCCTTAAAATTCACACCTCTGTGAAATGAGGCTTAGATCCTTTTGTATACACCCAGAGGAAAAGAGAGGCCCAACCTGGGAGATACAAGCCAAATGTGGAAGTGAAAACAGAGAGTGATGTACCCCGTGTCAAACCATGGGTGGCAAAATCAAAAATAAAACCAGACTTCCTGATTCTCAGTGTGTTTCGACACCTGTTTGGCCATGTAAGTTACTTTTATTGTGACTAGGGCTTGTCAGAAAAGACTTTTCTTTTTTTTAAACCATTGATTTTTTGGAAATAGCAAACAAATACCTGAAGACTATTTCAAGAACTCTGGCTGAAACCCAAAAGTTCTGATGTCATAGGATTTGCAGTTTACAGTCACTGTACTCTTAGGGATATGGGGTTTTTTATTATTTTTTAAAAGTTTTTCCTGATCAGGGTGCCCACTTTGCCCACTGTGCTTTTGTTCTCCTATTTTTACTGAGCTCCTTCAGTATGTCAGGAGAGTCCCACAGCGAGAGGTACCATATGGAAGCTGTGTACTGGTCAGTGAACCTGGATACAGGAGAATAAAGGAAAAGAAACAAATAAATTATGACATCAGGGAGCAACTTGGCAAGGTTTTAATCAAAATTGTGGGTTTCACCCACCAATATTCAGATTTCTTCTGAATAAGTTCATTTTTTAATTGTCATCACAAAAAAAAAAAAAAAAAAAAAACAGGAGGTTTTTTTTTCCATGCAGAATAGATATTTAAAAATGTATGAAAGCAACAAAAAAATTCCTTTCTTCAGTTTCAACAGAAAGAAATTCAATCAGCTATTCTAAAGACAGCCAGCAGTAATAAAGAATCAGAATCTGAGTGTGTTATCATCCAGAAGCCCAGACATTTATTTGAGAGCTGTCTAAGTATTTTTGACGGGCATATTTTCATTGTACAAAGACTGATCAAATTGTATTTTCATCTGTGAACATTACTAAGGTACCTACTTGCTTTGAAAATATTGTTTCTTTTTCTAATATTTTTGCTAGCCACCATATAGTCAACATCAGGATGGACAGAAATAGGTAATAAAAAGAAACTTTCATTAAAATTTTCAGCATAATTTAGTTTAAGTATGGAGTATACATCTGGTTTTATGTAATTTGACTGAGATATTTCAAATGAAGGTGTGGTTGTGAGCAAAGGTTTTTAATTGCCAAGTCCTTATACTATGATATAAAATTATGTTTTTTGTAAAATATAAAAAGCATGTATATTATACTATAATTATATATTATAACATGTATAGTATAGAAGTTATATATTTCTAAATATTTTTAAAGATATATAAATATATAATTCTTATACTAGTTAATGATTTATATATTAGTTATATAATAGTTTCATATGTTGTGTTTATTAAATGACAGTCACATGACATACTAGCAGACTATTAATGAAGCATATCTTCATAAATTTCTTTGACGTTGTCAGATGGGTAACTTGTAACTGTATTCAGTCTGGAAAAACATCGCACTCAAGTTTCTGTCTGAGGAAAGTTATTACTGACTAGATTGATTCAAGTTTCTACGACAACATACTACTGTGCAGGATCAGGTGGAATTTTGCAATGTTAAGTTGGTTTAAGAATTGAATTCAGCATGAAATAGGACCAATGTACCATTAGGAACTGGCTTGAACCTGTGTAGGAATGAAAAGGCAGGTAAAACCCTTCTGCTTCACCAAGCTGTGCACAAGCAGCTCCACTTACAGGGCACAGACACTGTGCATCTGTTCCCTTTTCCATCTGGGACAACTCTGAGGCTGGGACCCAGCATTAGCTTGCTTTGGGATGTTCAGTAACAAAAGATGTTTGAGTATAACTGAGGGTTTCTGCTGGTATAGTTTAAAAATATAAGTGGAGCTCTATTGGAGAGACACGCTGGTAGGATAAGGGAAGCTACCGTCCACGCTGGCACCGTTTCACATTAAGTGCTTTTCACTGCTTACTCTAACATTGTGGGTTTTTTTGTCGTTTTGATTCTGGTAAGAGAGAAAGGATGCTAAACTGCAGAAAAATGCAGTCATCTATGGAAGGAATTTAAATTCTTTTAGGTCCTTATGATGATGACCTTTGCTCCCCGGGTGGTTTATTAGATTAGTTGCATGTCTTTAGTCTTTGTTTTCTTTCTTAAACACCCCCTCTCCTCAAACACCTTTCTCCCACATTATATTAGTTAGCAGCTTCCCATGGTGGATGTGGGTATTGAGGAAATTAATGGAGGAAACACTAATGAGGCTGAAACCAGTAACTGTTCAGAGAACTGTTTTTATGACAGCAGATTTAGCGGTCCAGATCCCATGGTCCAAATCTACAATTAGCAATAGACTTCTTGTGTGACCGGAATTTCAGCTGGGTCACCTACCTATTGCTATGACACTTCCCCTTGCACATGTTTTTTCTCTCTCGTCTACTTTGGTGCATATGTTTCGGGGGTGAGGCTGTCAAGGGCCACCACAGAGACAACTACGTTTGAAATGGGGAATGAGAGGTCATCACAGCACTGAGACCAAGGTCAACTGATGTGATTCAGGAACATGCACATCTTAACACAGTGTTAGAAAAAGGAGTGGAGACCAAAGTGCAGATAACTTTCCTACTCCAGGTATCTATAATGTTTCTGTACTGCATGCATTGCAGTAAGTCTGTATTGACTGAGGCCTGAAAAAACTATCTTCATAATATCAAAGTGCAATAACTGTGGTCTTCTGGATTAAATCAGGGTTGTATTACATTCACAAAGTAATTTATCAAAGTTTGTTTCAGCTGTTATCTGAAGACTTAAAGTGTCTGCAGTGTTAAAATTAAATTAGTTACCTTTTTTAAAAAAAAAAAAAAAAGTTTAGTTTTAGAAAAAAACAAAACAAACCAAAAATCTTTCCTTGACAATTTAGTCTCTTAGCCATGAATAAGGTAAAATTGAAGTTATTATTCATGAAATGACCATTTATGTAAGAAAGACATTTTTATCTAAACATTCTTCTTGGGAGTATTAAACAGCTTTTTATACATTATTCGCTCTGACAGTTTAGGCCTGTGGGATTCTTTCTTAACTGATGTGGACCTTAAATAGACATTTAGCCATTATGACAGTTCATTGGTCTGGAAGAGAGAACAGGTTAAGGTACCCTTTTTACAGCAGCATATCGGTACAGTAATACCTTTCGGTACCAATCTGGTCTTACACATTATTAAAACCAGTGGTTTGGGAAATTGGAGAGTGAAGGAAAAGTTTTTTTATGGATTGTGAATTTTTTCTGCTTCTCTGGGTAGGACTCATTTTACCTTAGTTTAATTACCTAGCAGTTAGTTGTCCAGTCTCCTTACAGAATCTGTGAAGGAGAGAAACATTAGTCAACAATTCAACTCATCTCTCAAACATGTTTTAGGATGGGGTCAGTAATTTTTTAGGATGTGCCTGTTGATCTACAAATAGTAGAAGTACAAAAAGGAATAGTTTAGACTAGACACTTACTTTTTCAACTAGACATAGACCAGCCCATACGACGTTTTTCACCTATTTTTAGACATCTGTGCTTTTTTGGGGCTTCTCTGATAAGAGAAGCAGTCCGATATAACAATTTCTTCCAATTAAGTGATCATTTTGGAGAGAATTTTTTTACAGTACATTAAAACAAACAAAAACATGCAGTACATGTTAGTAGTGACAAATCTGATAGTCTGATGAGACTGCTGCGGCTCCATGCTCCCAGGTCCACCCAGGAGAGAGACTAAGCATGCATTCCCAGTAAGCATACATTCATAGAGCATGTGTATATAGCACACCTATACAAGGCTGACCACATAGATCATCACAGATGCATCAACTCAGCACTCAAACACAAACAGCACCAATGGCCTCATCCTGTTCCCTTCTCCAGATGATCAGGATGAAGGTCTATCAGTGGGAAACCTATACGTATGTGCAATGTGGATCCTTTCAACAGCTGTGATCAGACACTCATTCTAGCCCGCAGCTGCCCCTGGGTCCCAGTCTGCGCAGTTGCTGACACCTGGGCATAGAGGCCCACGGTGCTGCTGCCCCTCTCCAGTTGCTTATGCATGTGAATACAAATACATATGGGCACGCACACTATGGAGCCCATCAGTAACAGGCATTAGACACTCAGCCTAGTAACTGGCCCTTGAATCCTCCAATCTCCAGTTGCCTCATATGCAGAAACGCACACATGCAAATGGGTCTCTCAGTCGACCCCCAGACCTTATGGTGTCTCCAGCAGTTGGCTTGGACCTCCTGGTCCCTCTGGTAGCCAACTGGCAGACCTTCTGGTATTTCAGTCTGTCCTAGACTTATGGCCACTTCAATACCCGCCTCCTAAGCTTCTTACCTACTTGCCACCAAGTCCTGCTTAATACTGTCAGTCACGCACTGATATACGTAACCATACTGTATGCACATGCTCCACTTTCTCCAGTGGCAAGCATCCAGAAATATGGTCCTGTGATGGTCCCTATGCTGGCTGTTGTGTTTCTGCACTCCTTTGAGTATGTGCAGATAATCTTTGTATCATGTAACCTCACAATATACATCCACATTACTTTTTCCAATGAGTTTTACAGATTCGATATAAAACAATCACTTAATTTCTCCATAAGAAATACCTGTTTCTGGCATGAAATGTGGCATCTATTCAACAAAGCATGGCTCTTTCTATAGCCAAAGACAGTAATGCCAGACTAAAAATGCAGACAATTGGCTAAACACCCAAAGGCCAAATCCGACCTAGACTACATGGATGAGATTACTTGAAAAAAATGTCCTGTGATCCTAAGTGACTTGCAGTAAGTTTCACTTTAATTTCACATCTTTTTCAAAAAAAAAAAAAGCCTCCTCAGGAAATGTTGCCAAAGACAGAAACTGATTTGATTTCTAAAATTGTATTTCATGTGATTGAGGGACAGATTTTCTCAAATTTCCACACTGATCAAGGACCATGGTACTGATATTAGCTCCATATTTGTAAGAGCACCAGATTGAAATAAAAGTGAATATCAGATCATTGAGTGCAAAACTGTTATGTTGGGAAAGTACTGATCTTCAAAAGCATAACGTACTTCAGCTGTGAAAAAAATAAGTTGTTTACCTGAATTTAAAAAACGCTGTTGTTTTCACATTTTCTGGTGTTGTTTCCCCATGCAAGTACAATGCCAGCTGAGATTCAATGAAGGCCTGATTTAGCTTTAAACAGAATAGGTCTTGCCTACTTGTGAAATTCTCATTTATTTGCTAAGTAGGCTATGTGTTAGTGTACTGGATGAAGATAATATCCCACTAGTCAAATTTAAACATATTTGAATGTGTCTTTTTGTATCAGCTTTTTACACTTCTGTAGTAAATATTATTCATAGGATCCACTGCCATTTTTTCTCTCCAATTTAGAGACAGTGCTAGACACTGAGCAGTGAATGACAGCAGAAAGTACTGGTTTATGTTAATTGATTTTTCAAGTAGCCCATGAGCTAAAAAAAATTCAGAACCATTGAAAATAAAGTCTCACAGAGATTAAGTTCATGGACATTTTAATTTAAAAAGATGAATTGTGGATTATTTTCCTCACTGAAGTACTGTAATTACTGTAAAAGTAAAGCAATAAACAGAATCTAATGGCTGGTCCTATCTTGTATAACTTAATGGTGTTTTTGTAACAAAAATATTACATGAATTTTCATGTATGAGAAGACTGATGTGATTATTACAAAGCAAATTGAATAAGCTAGATATGATCAGTATACTTGAAGTGCAAAAGCTCCAGACAGCTGGAAGATGGTTCACGTGAAGCCAACAGATCTTTCAAGGGAGACTCCAGCAACAGTAGAGTAATAATGCGATGTCCAGTAGAACCTCTAATGAAGACTAGAATTAATGGACACATGGATTAAAAGTGGGTGTAAACTTTGGAAAAGAATTCATATGTTAAATACCTACTGGGGTTCTCTGAAGAATCAATAAATATGTGGATTTATTAATATATTTATTTGGACTTCCAAAAGATATTAAATAAAAAGCCAAAGAAAGGCATTGAGGAAGCTCACCAAACACTCTTACCAAGATTAAGCTGCTGTGGTATAAAATGGAAGTTCTTTGTATGGTGGAATAATTGGTTAATTGCTAGGAAAAGGGGGATAGCAATAAGCAATCAGGCTTACAGGATAGGTGGGTCAACAACGGAGTTCCCCAGTATCTGTCCTGGGAAAGGGGTGTGAATAATGAGTCAACAAAGTTTGCTGATGATAGTAAGTAATTTATGGTAGGAAAGACAGGGCAGCTAGTGGCTTCTGGAAGATATTACAACACTGAATAACTAAGCAATAAAATGACAGATGGCATTCAGTGTAGATAAATCTACAGTGATGCTCAAGCAGTAATACAGTCCAAACTTTACACAGAAAGTGATTGATTTTGAGTGGACTGTTATCACCTAGGAACAAGACCTGGGGTTATGGTATATAATTCTGTGAAAATATTAGCTTAATGATAAGCAGTGTCAACAAAGCAAACTGAATATTCAGAATTACAGGAAAAAAAAAACCAAACAACACTGTTATGCCACTGTACACGTCCACAGTGTGTCCATATCTTCTGTAGGGTATGATCTTCTTATCCCTCCCTAGTTTTTATCTAAAAAAAAAAAAAAAAAAAAGAAAAAAATTGAGAGTTTCAGAAGAGCAAAAAAGGTGATCAAGAGCTGGAACAGATTCTGCACTCATATATAGGGTAGGCTTGGCTTTTTCAACCAGCAAACAGACAGTCCAGGAGGGTATTAATGAGACCTATAAACCATAGGTGTCCTAAAGAAGATGGATGGGGATCAGCTGTTTGCTGTCTTTTCCAGTGCAAAACGAAACCATCTAATGGAAATGAATCTCAAGGAAACTAACAAGTGGCAAATTGAAAAGAAATTAAAAAGAGCAGTTCTCATATAGGATGAAGAATCTGCCCAGGCTACTGTTTACAAGGACAGCTGTCTGTTTCTGGAAGTCACTGAGTCAGAAACTGCTGGAGGCAAGGAGAATATTTTTGGGATGTATTAGTATTTGCTGCCTGATTCCACTTCCCAGATATTCACTGTTTGTCACTGTCAGAGACAGAATAGTGGAATAACTGTATCTCATTTCTGACACAATATACCTGTTTGTATATGATTATCATCAGATCCAAACTCCTGCATGCTGTGGTTAAGTGCAGAGCACAGAGAGGTCATTCTTCCTTTAGAAACAATCCATTAGAGTGATTTAAAAATAGATAAAATACCCAAGGAGCGTATTTGAAAAGACTTTAGAATACACTGGGAAGCTTCAAAAGTTATCAACATGTATGGATGTTTTGAGGGTGCTAAAGCTTTCTTTGCAGTATTTTCTTCCCATTCAGAAAAAAAACAAAGAAACCCAAACTGTTACTTAATGAAGCAGAAGTACTGAAAATAATGAGAGATTCATATAAATGAAACAGGTTTCTCCAATGTTCTGTGAAGTGAATAAGGTTTGGTACATTAAGTTACTACATGCCAGTTGTGCTTCTGCAGTTTTTGGTACGGAAGCAATTCAGTCAACTGAATGTAAGTACTGAGCGCTATTTGAAACAGCTCATGGTATCTGAGATATCCTCAAGGGTCTGGCAGATGCAACACAAAAGTTAAGCCAGAGTCTTCTGGAGTAGGAGCTTGAAATCAGACAAAGACTGTGGCACAGCAAACGGCACTAGACACCAGTGCTTAACTGCAAAGTAACTGTCTGTGTACCCATGCCTAAGTTGTCCCGTGTAAAGTGATGTGGCTTAGCCCAAAACGTCAGTGAAACAACATTGTCTCCCTTTTTACTTCATGAATTAAGAACATGCAAGTGGACAGTCACTTCTCTTCTGTTTTCTCCATTTCTTTTAAACTGCCACATTGGTCTATGTCCAAATAAAAAAAAAAATCACAAAATTAAGTCTGGGCTTATTGTCCATTACCAACCAACTTTGTCACTCCTCCTTTTTCATTCTTTTTCTAAATACCATCTGATTTTATTTCTGTAATGTGATAGAATGTGCACAATCTGTTTTTTAGGCAAAGGGGTTATAGTTCTGTATCAGTTCTCTAATGAAGCAAACAAGCACAAACATTAATTTTTGTCTGCTAATAGAGATATATCTCAATAACAGAATAACAACTTCAGAGAATCAAACAATAATGAGAACTTGCCTTTAATGAAGCATTTCACCAAATGGAAGAGTAGGGAGAAGAATTTTAGGGAGCCATAATTAAATTTAATGAGACTGATTGTCTGAACTCTACTCCGCCCAGGTGGCAGTAGTAACATGTAACTGTGTCACTGCCAACAACGAAGGTGTAAAAATAGAACATAATCATTATTCTTCTGGAGTGAACCACATGTTTTTGTCTTCTTTCTTTTCCCCAATACCTCCACCATTAAAGCATTGTTGGGTTACCTGCTAGCATGTTAACAACATACAACAATTGCAGGCCCAGTCATGGAGGTGACACATTTTCCTAGCCAAGGAAGAACCATCTGAAAAAAAGTGTTTCAGAGGGAAAATCTTGAGAGGAACCAGATGCTTGGTATCTTACCTTTCTGCCTCATATACACCACATGCTTTAATTGGTCCAGTGGAGATATCATGGAAATCTGTCATCACTACATTGCCAATCCAAGGGAACTTCACTTCCTTTTCCCAAAAATCATGACTGGCCACTGAATAGGGCTGCTGGCCATTCCAGAAGGCACACTGGTTCTACTGCCAATACAGCATCTGCATGTGCAGGGGATCAGTATCTTCCCAATGACACTGACATCTGCAACTATAGTGACATTTTTCTAACCCCATCCTCATACCACATCCAACTGAGATGACTCACCTAAGAAGTGATTTGAGAGGAGTGATGTGGGTAGGAATGGGAAAAATCCCTTTTGGTTCTTACATGTTAGTTCATTTTAGTAGGCATGGTCGTGTTGGGTTGATAGTTGGACTGGATGATCTTAGAGGTCTTTTCCAACCTTAATGATTCTATGATTCTATGATTCCTTCTGTGAAAGATGGATACCAAAAATTCACAAGCCATTTCCTGTTGCTGTCAGGGACTGTGCAAGGACAAAATAATAGGATTCATAGTGGGACATTTAAATGTGACTTGAAGAGCATACTTTGGAATAGGTTGAGGTTAGATAAAGTACTGTATTATCCTCCAATAACTTCCATATGCATTAGAGTACAGTGATAGTAATGCATTCATTGCCCTATTTTCTTAATCCTCTTGCTTGTGGAGCTGTGGCATGGGTGGAAATCAAGATTAAAAGATAGGAGTTTAGATAACTGTGCATAGCTAAGCCCTGAAAATATTAATTTTTGTCTTCGAACTGTGCTAGTCATGGTGGGGAGTAAATTAATGCAGGATTAGAAACATCATTTTATACAAGATGTGATACAGGGCCAAACTGAAGAGCCCTATTCCTTGTTAATTAAACCACACAGTTCATATTGTTCAAAAACACTGATTTAAGGAGCAGAAATGCAAATTAGAAAATATTTTGGTCTGTTTATGTTCAATTTTAATTAACTGGAGACATACTAATTTGACAAGTGTTTCACAACACAGAACTTGTAAAGGGAGAGTTGAAGGTTATGCTTCGCCTGTAGGCTATGTTTTAAGTACAAATGCATTTAAAAAATCATAAATACTTACTCCAGCCTTTACAACATAAGACATTTAAAACACTTTACTCTAGGCTTTTTATGAAACAAATGGTTTTGCTTGGCATAAAATTATTTGGTAAATAATTCTGAACTTTGACACTACATACTTCAACAAACATAACTGATCATTTCATTTAGTTTCAGTCTGAATTCCAGAAACAACACCTGTGCAGTGAATCAACACTAACATCAACATTCTAGGGGGGGTCATGCCTGCTAAGCTGGGTGTCTGACATAAAATATAATTCAGTCTTCAGAGGTAAAAATCTCACTTCAATAAGGAAAGAGGGAGCCTAAGTGATTAACCTAAGGTATAAGCATGTCTTTTTTTTTTTTTCAATAAACTGAACAAAAAACAAAAAACAAGTGAATACCGCTTTTTAGGTTACTGACACCAATTTTGTTCAGGCAAATAACTTGCTACATTATATTTGCTTGCTGAAGAACCAAAGTAGGAATGATTAATTTTGTGTTAGATTTTCTGCTGAATTGTAGCGGGTTTGCATCTCTTTGGAACTGACGATGCAGATGTTTCTGTTCTGGAAATCTAAGCTCCTGTTTCTGTATCATGCTGGGATATCAGTATCTCCCAAGTGTTAAATGTATGTTATGAACAATAGAAAACATAAAATTGGAGGTGAACATTTTCAGGTTTGAGTAGTGGGAAGCAATCCAGTTTTTGTACTCTTGGAAGTCACCACACTGATTACCTCAGGGTGAATTGCTTGCCCTTTTTAATGCCATAAATTGTGCTTAATATCACAGTGTTCAGATACCAATAATTGTTCCCTGAGGAGGGAGATCCCTGAACTTTTCTGTAGGGAATTTAATTTTTTAAATACAATTATTTGAGCAGCCATGTAATTAAGTTTAGGGAACGGATCTTGTAAAAAAATGGCAAAGTCTTCATCTGAAGACAAAGTTTACTTTCCACAGAATTTTCCAGGGAATTTTGCTCTTTAAGGAATCATTTTCAGTTAAACACAACAGGAAACACACAATTCTTTTCACAATAAGCACTAATTTAAACTGTTTTTTAATACATAAGGCCAGTGGCACAGGCAATAATACAAAAGTGTGCAAAAATTAACTTCACTAAGTGATGTCAAGTCTTCTTAGAGAAAAACTCTTAGATGGAAAGTTTGAAGTATGACTAAAGCTTTGATCAAGGTCTGATAGCTGTTACAGGAGGTGAAGTCTTCAGACCTTTCTCACAGTGTTTTGAAGCAGAATCTCTTGTTCAACTTAGTCAGTGGAGCCAAGGAGCTGGAAAAGCCATGTCTTTTGACAGTAGACCAGAACTGGGAGAACAAAAATAGATTAGGAGGTTTAGAAGATGAGAAGAGATGCAGAGGAACTATAGTAGGAAAAAGAGTAGACTTAGCAGTTCTGCCTCATCCCGGTACCAGCTGTAACTATTCCTCTGCCAATAGGAACAACAGAGTTGTGTTGTGGAGCAACATCAGGGATATATGAGGAATTGGCATTTCCTTCAGCTTCTGAATCTCAGTGTGAAGGGTGGATGGCAGGGTCCCACCAAAGCCACTCTATCTCTCCTCTTTCTCAGCTGGACAGGGGAGAGAAAATATAATGAAAAGGTCATGGATCGAGATAAGGATGAGGAGATCACTCAGCAATTACTGCCACAGGCAAAACAGACTTGACTTGGGGAAAAAAAAATATTTAATTTATTACCAATCAAGTCAGAGTAAAATATGAGAAATAAAAACAAATCTTAAAAACCACCTTCCCCCCAGCCTTCCCTTCTTCTCGGGCTTAACTTTACACCTGATTTTTCTACCTCCTCCCCCGCCGTGGTACAGGGGGGCAGGGAACGGAGGCTGTGGTCAGTTCATCACACA
>VZTL01069579.1:20685-31637 GCA_013400535.1 Scopus umbretta | reverse complement strand
AAAAAAAAAAAAAGGAAGTAACATGATTTTTAAAGGAATCATTAATTACCCAATCTAGATCTTCAAGAGAAAAACAACAAAAAAAGCTGTAGCACCCTTTGCTCCTTCCATTCAGAGCAAAAGTTCTGTATGGAATCTGTAACTTGTCTTCTATTTTGGATGCAAAGTAGAATGATAATTACAGATGTATTTCAAGTACAAAGCTTTTCCACTATTATTTGGATGCAAGTTTCCTAGTCTAATCCAACACTCACCTTGAGCTCACCAAACTGACATTGCTCATTACAGCTACGAGTCAGAATCCTATCACTCCCAAATGCTTCTTGAAAATAACAAAATGAGCTAATTTAGTTTTTCTTTTCCTACATAAAAACTGCATGTCATCATTAGTATTTCTATTTTCTCTCATTTATATACACTGCTGAAGGAAAATTCCTCCCTCAAAATTCAGTTCTGCAATTCCATTTTATAACATCTCATTTCAAAGTCCACAAAGACCTAGCATTTCCCTTCCCTTTTTAATCACAGCAAAGACAAGCAGACAAGAGATCACTTATGTGACTCACTTGCCTCCATCTTTTCTGAACCATTATGAAGATGCAGATACCTTGAGAAAAACATAGGCATTTAAACATTCAAACTGTGAGATCCTCCAGAAGTCATCCTACAACACCTTTCTTGACAAAGGATGACAGATTAAGATCGAGTTGGCTCGGAGAGATTTTTCTAAAACTCATTTTACACTTTGGTCATGTGAGTGCAAGAGTATTTTCAAAGTCTGCTTGATCTATCTTGCACATAAGCCATTAATTTCTTCCTTATTCGAGTAAGAAATTCTCAAATAACAATCAATAATATGGGTCCGACCACGCATCAGAAGAACCATAACTCAGAAAACACATGAGCACTGCAAAACACTAAAGGCATTCAGCCAGCCCAAGGCCGAGGATCTGCACTTCTGGGTTTAAACTAGCACAAAGTTGCAAGAGGCCATTCTGAAATTTCAAATAAAGGTACACCACATTCCTTGAAGGATATGCAAAGCTTCTATTTGTGAGCGTAGACGGCAGTAAGGATAGATTACACTAAGGGCAGAAAGCTTGCACACCTTTAGTATTTCTGAAAAAAAAGCTTCCCATTGCCGTATTCACATCTGCAAAACTGAAACTTCGAAAACTACTTGAGGGGAGGCAGCCTGCGCCAGAGAGTAGTTAAACAAGAGAGGAGAGATTAGACTGATGTCTGTCTAGGTTCAGTACTCATCCTCTATGTCCTGCTGAGCACTTGAAAACAGAACTGGCAAGAGCTAACTTCTAACTTTCGCCATGGGGAAGTCAGACATCCCCCTCTGTCAGTACACAGTAATTCTGACAGTAAGGGGGAATCCAACCATGAAACTGGAATGCTGACAGGGACAGAACACCTGCTGAATTTATTTTAAAAAATTCAAGATACTGTTCCATTGAAAGAGACCTCAGGAGAACACTTAAATGTTGCATCTTCATACACACTGTCATTGTCCTTTTGATGGACACCCAAGTGTTTCCAAGTGGATTATTTTACAGTCAATTTACACAAATTCTCAATCATGACAGATGTTTAATAAACAGTAAAAATTCAGTGTTAAAATATACATTACAACTATACAATGAAAATAAGGAATATGACATGAACCTAGCTGCACTGTTATAAACATCTCAAACAAACATACTAAGGACTTGGAAGCTTTTGACAAGGAAAACTAGAGGGCAAGCTGTCCAGTGTTCAATGGTCTGTTTACAAGAGATTTTCCTTTCTGTTTTCAACTTGGATCTCACACAGAACACACATGAAGACTGTAGTACCACCCCAGAGAATGCCAGTTTCTCATACACATTTTCAGTAGGATGGAAAAAAGCTTATTGCATGCTGTTGGATTTTGCCGTTTGCTTGTTTTGTTTTCCTCCACCATGTACTTTGAAGAGTTTCATCATGTTGTTGGGCATCCATTTCTGTGCCTCTCTTTTGCCTTCTGTTATCCTTCCAGTCTTGGTCCCCAAGTACCCTTCTCCCTATATTCTACCCTGTCAGCAGCAAAGCCATTAACGGGCCACCTTCTGCATTTCTGTGTGTGTCAGTTTCTCCACAGACACTGAAGCAGCATTTCTCAAGGGCACTCCAATCAAGAATGCAGGTACAAGGATAACATTAACACTGGAAGAAGAATAAGAATTGTTCAAAACTGTCTTCTTTTTAAATGTAGTGGGCAGTATGGAAAATACCAGATCATTTTCTAGACAGTTTGTTTCAGAATAGCATATCTGCTGTTGTCACAGTAAGCAGCTCCAAAACAGCAAAACCTGAGATGATGTTCCATGATACTCTTCTAATAACACCTTCAGGACCATCTTTTTTATCCCAATACAGTACAACAGCAAAGTACAGGAAGATTGCAAGTGGTTTCTGCTCTCACTGCCTGCAACGTTCAGGTAACTGCAAAGTTCTCTTTAAAAAACATACTCAAACTCAACCAATTCTTGCTGAGCATTCAGAAGATACATAAGTAACGTATTAATGTCTTCAGCTGCATAAAGTGAATATAGAAACATTTCTTTATTTTACCACATGGCCAATTTCTGTTTCAGCCTGATTTCATTAGGTAAAATTATCTGAAAACGCATTTCAAGTCTAAAGGAAATTTAGAAATATCTCAAAATAGGGAATGACAACATGGTATGACAGAAAGGAAAAACACCAAAAAATATCAAAATGCTTTGGACTTGCATCATTCAGGGAGGTGGCACTACTAAGCCAAAACAAGTCTGGAGTGCTGTAGACTTACACCACATTGCATAAAAAACTCACATTGACAGATGCAGACAAGGAAACTTTCCAAAGTAGACCAGGATGCTGCTCATTCAGGGCCATAAAGCAGCTCTGCCAGTAGAAAACTTCCACCAGCTCTGTGCCTCCACTGGAATGCTCTGTTGACTTATCTTTAGCAAAAGTTCATCTACTGCAAAACAAGCCTTGGCTTGTGAATCACAAAGTAAAATTGAGTTTGAAGTAAAAATTCAACAAAATAAGAACTCCAAAGTCCTAAAAATTACATTGCAGCCAGCGTCAGTCTCTGTGCAAATCCATTCATTTTGCAGATAAACTTATCCTTCCACCTCACCCAATCCTTTTTCCTTCAGCTGTGAAAGAATCAAATTTGTGAAAGGCCATCTCAGCTACACTGCACATGATTTTAATCATAAAGTCAGACAAAAAGTGGAAACCATGTGGGAAAGAAGTATGAAGTACTGCAGTTTCTTATCTAAGGTCTGCTGTTCCTTGTCATCATATAAGAAATATTAAGCAAAACAGACAGCTCCACACGCTTGTATGTAATGTTAGAAAAATTATTTCAGTAGCTCAAGAGACAGACTCAGAATTTTGAAGCCTTACAGAAGAAGAAAATTTAGTCTCGCCTGGAGGCTTTTGAACACTACTTACTTGGGATTTACATTTATGTTTAAAAAGAGACTGTGGAATAAACTAAAAAAACCTGTAGGCTCAGTAAGTAGGCTACCATGTATATTTTTTCGTTTTATTTGCAAGTCTAAAATACTCTCCAATACAAAAAAATTCAGAAAAAATATTTAAGTGTTGACAGTTTCACCGATATGTTTTTAAAACAAAGCATCAAATTACTTTATAGAAAGTTTACAGTTAACAACGCCTCCTGGCAGTTTTTTAAACACATTGAACAGTATCTTCATAAACACACGCAGAGATAAGCATGCCATTCCAGCCACGGCAGCTGCTTTGATTCGTGTTTATGAAATGCTTAAAATTCTTGGAATATACATATACTGCAAAAAGAAGATGCAGTAACACCACAAATCTCAAAGTAAGCCAGTACTAGCCTGCTGTCTATGCCATTACTAAACATGAAGAGGCAGCAGCACGGGCTTGGTGTGGGCTCACATCTGGAAAACAGATCGTAAGTACGTACCCTGTTGGCTGTGCACAGTGAGCCTCTTTGACGTACCTTCAGAATCATCATTAACTATGCTAGTTACCATGCACTAACACAAGCACACAGCAATGTTCCAGACACACCTTTCTACCACTGTGCTGACCGATATACCTCAAAGTAAGTACTGTAACATTAACAAGCACCAAAACAGAGTCATGGCTTCCTCTGTCAAAAGAGCAATTGCGGTGTAAGTCTTTGACCTGAGCAGTAACACTTAAATAGCAAATAAGTTACTACAGGACAATAAGTCATAAGTGACTTCATTAAGGGTTGTTACCATATAGATTTCCCTATGGAGACCTATGTGAAATGAGACGAAACATTCAGATTGCCTCCTAGTGAAAAAGTTGCACCTTAGTCACTAACTTCACATTATCTGAGGAAGATATAGGTGTATTTGGTAAGCATGTGCACACTTGAAGATGTCTTTATTTAGGATGTAACAAAATGCCAAATAAAGGTTGCGACTGATGACTAAGGAACATATTAGTTCAAGTTATGGTTATAATTTCACTGGATGTTTTGATGACTGAGGGTTGGGTTTTTTCAATTATTATTTTTAGATTCAAAAATAACGGCCAGAACTGCAGAGGTTACTTAGCACTAACTAAGCACAACGGCATCAAAAAGCCATTCTTTCCCTTTTCCCCAAAACCGAGAAGTGACATAAAGGGACACCCTAGATGGCTTTGAAAACTGCTTGTGTAACTCTTCACCAACACGGATATCTTGAGCTCATGTCATTGATTTTCAACTCCCATCAGCAATGCCTTTTTCTGATTGACCTTCACACAGCAAATTTTCAATCTGCTTGTTGTTAACTTACTGAGCTCCTCCCTCAGCTCCCAGGGAACACCCATCGCATGCCACAGAAGGATCATAAAGACACACACGGGAAGGTCAAGCTCCAGCCGACCTCAAACTAATGACCAATTGCATATCAACATACAAGTCAGGTACTGACTAAACAAGCTTATATCCCTTCTACTGTCTCTTCTAAAAAGACACACGGCAACATCACTGCCAGGCAACAGCATGACTGTTTTAGTTAACTGGGTGCTTCAGGTCTCAAGTTAACTTGATGCAGAGTCCTGCAGTGCACATCACTGCACAGCAGGGGCCTTTTCTTTGTAGGCTGCGCTTACTGAAGATGTAAAATTCACTGTCTCCAGCCAGCGCTTTCGCACTTCCTTAAAGAGCCTTCTCTGCACTCTGCCGCTGGTAACAGACATCCTCACAAAATACAGGGACCCAAGCAATCGGAGAAGTTTGTCGGTTAAGCAACAGCATCTGCACATCATTGCTGCAGCAGCTGGCATTTCGTGATAGTAAGCAGTAATTGTTTCCATTAATAGATTCAAACCATGCCCAGGGCGGGCCAAATAAGCAAAGACACTGTACTACTTTCTCACCATTAAGGACAGGCTGTCCACGCAAAAGACACCAGCAACACAGCCAGAAGCAGCTACCGCTACTTCTACTCAATCTGCGCCCAACTGTAGGGGAATGAAGGACTTCAAATCTGATAATGTCTCAAACACAACAGCAACAAATACGTTTGTCTATTTAAAGATTTAGCTCTAATCTTACTACCAGAAGTGCCACCATGTTGACTCCCTGAACAACAGATGCCTACCTGTGCATGCTGCACGGCAGGCCTGAGACCAAGAAGGGATTCGCTTTATCCCTGAAACCTGGTACCAAAATTCACAGCCCAGCTCTGTGCAATACACAGACGGCACAGCAAGGCAGCTGGTGTGCGCTGCTTCTCTCCGAGCTCAGCTTCTGCAGAACAGGGACTTCTTAAGCAATTCTTGAAGTATTTTGAATCTTGTCCACACCTGGGTCACTACAATGTTTACAAGTATCATTTAACTTTAAATTTTTAAACCATTAAATTACAGCGAATCTAATTAGAAGTCTGAAATCTTACTACATGCACACTTAATAAACCTACCAGATGCACAGCAGAGCAAAGATAATCTTGTTTTCAAAACAAGAAAGCTGTGTCTACTATTTGTACTAAGGGGGCAAAGGAAGTGAAAATAAAACTTTTCCTTTAGTCCTGATCTCCCCAAAGAAAAGGACAAAAATTTCCATTTTTAAAGAGCTGTACATTTTTAGAATTCAAAATTCATTTCAATAAACAACATATTCAAGGTGTATTGGCTAGTAATCCACATCTCAAAAAACACCTCTGGCTGCAGTAATAGGCCAGTGTATGCGTACCTGCTCCTAAACACAGATGCTAAGTGTGTCTAAAGACCTACTAATCTTTTTAACAAGTCTTTTCATGTTCCACAGTGTGGGCATTTTAACATCGTAAAACAGAAAAACTGGACACGTTCAAAGCTGAACCTCATTTTACTGTGTTCTACTCCGAAATATTTGAACACAATACCCAGTAGTCCAAAAGCACAGAATGGCTACAAAGCAATGACTGCCTAAACATGGTCATACCAAGCACAGTTTTCCTTCTCTTCAAACACTATCTATTTTTGTTCTGAAATACTGCCAGCTAAGTACTACTAGCTGCTTACCCACAATCCCAACAGCTTCCAATGGTAGTTTCCTCTAGCAATGTCATTTGAAGACCAAAGCACAAGGTCCTACCAGCTGTCTCAATCTTACAAACATGGTAAAATAATGTATGTTGCATTTACTCACAGTTCAGGCTCCCTTAGGAAGAACCAAAAGCCATGCCACAAACTTGTAATCCAAAACACTACGTGTCTCATTTTGTTTCAAATAACATAGAATTTAAGAACAGCGATTTCAAGGAACTGCATCTAGTGTACCATCTAAGGCATGAATGAATTAAAGCAATGCAAAAATAGCTCCGAAATGCCATTTTCCAAACACACATTTCATGATTCAAATACATCTCTTCTGCAAAGGCTCAAAGCTAACAGTTCACATCCTGAACACTGATGTCTAACAGGAAAGTTAACAGAAGAGGTCAAAGTCAGATTACTTTTACAATTTCCTGCAGACAAAGGTGAAAGCTGCTGCCTGCTACTATTTTATGATCCATCAGATAGGCGATTAATTTGAAGTATACGCAAAGACAATCTCGTTGATCATTCCTTCAGATACGGAAATAATTAGCAGCTGTCCTATTTCAGCTTCCACGACTTTCAGTTTGAAAAAGTGACCATCATCAGAAACGCACACCCTCTCTCTACAACAGCACTCTTCTCTCATCTCTGATGCTATTCAGAGTAAGACAGGAAAAAAGATCAAGTGCCATGACCACCAGATGAAGGACTACCTACTAAAGACCATCCAAAACCATGTCTTCTCCAAGGCAGCGGGAGCAACAGCTGTTTTCTGGAAACAAGAGTTTTAGGACAAGCTGCCTAGGGATGAAATCTGTGCTTCACATATTCATCTTTGGAAGTATCATGACCGACGAAGACTAGATACACAACACACATATCTGTTCCTAGCTACTTATTTTATTAAAGACCTTAAATCTACTCAGAAAAACCCCCATATATTGTGGAATCTTTAATAATTTAGAGCTGTAAGCACTTTTACCTAAGTAGAATTGGGCCTTGGTGCTACTTGTCTGTTATCGAAATGAGGATGGAAGAAGACAGAGCAAGGAAGTCATAGATTTTTATTTTTTAAAAAAAAAAAGAGTTAAGCCAGGCATGAAAGATACTTTCAGAGAAAAGTGGTAATTTTAAGTTCAGCTCCACACACTGATGATGATTTTCTTATTTTCTGCCCAGAGATTTTTAATAAGGCAAAGTTTGCACAAGCCTACGGTGCTCTAATGGAATAAATTGCCCAACAGATGAATTTTTGTTGCAGTCAAAACTACAGTTGAAATAGTATTTCAGTTCTACTGTCTCCATAGTTCCTTGTTTATTTCTGTCAAGACAAATATTTTGCTTACTAAAGGAAAAATCATGTCATCAAGAACTGTTGTCAGGGAACTACAACAAAGCTTTTCTTTTCAGATCCTATGCATTAAAAAGTGTAGCTGAAAGGAAATGCTGGAGGAAACCATATTTTAACAATCAAAAGCAGCGGAGGAACCCGGCAAAACCTAATTTGTCCTACTAAAAAAATAACATCCCTAACATCAAGTCAAATCTTTCATAAACCTAGAGAGGTGCGAAATTTCCATTGTAAAAAAATTACTCAAGTATTTCGAAAGATTGTCTGTAATTCCACACTCTAATTATCTCATAGTTACAGTTTAATACTATACCTTATTGCCAACAGCCAAATACAAACATTTATAGCAAGACAGCAGGATGTATACAATTAGCTTTAAAACATAACACCCATTTCTAAAAGACTGTAAGTTAAAGCAATTTTTTTCAGGAAGAGTATACTTTGAGACAAGAAATTCAGATTCCCAGGTGAAGACAGGAAAGAAAAAAAAAAAATCAGAGGGGTCCCAGAAAGACAAGATGTTCTTCTGGGGAAGAAAGGGAAATCTATACTGGTCTGGGGGAGGAGATGGATGAGAGACAGGAGAGGTAACTAAAATGACACACAAGCACACTTCGGCAGATATAAAGAAAACTACTGCTACTAATAAGAGAGTAAAACACGGGTTAAAGGTACAAAGTCCAACAGTCGACTTACAAAAACTTTGCCAGCACCGGAGATTTTACCTGATACCAGCTAATGAAAACCATTCCTTTCTGAACTCTGCTTCCTATTATTTCAGTCGATAAAGATTTTCCTGTGCCTTTCAGGCTCAGTCTGTTCAGTTTTAGTATGTTCTGGTCTTCCTCCTTTGTTGGTTTAGAACACTAGAAGTTGTGCGCCTGTGGGGAACGGCAGGCCTGTTGCTTATAAAAAGACGGAACATTTGTATTTAATAACAATTACTATTTTGTAGCTGCGTTCATTAAGGCGGATATGCTGTGTGGTCTAGTAGTTAGAAGATGGAGTCAGAACCCAGTTCTGATTTATGGTTATAGCTTACTGCTTTACCTCTAATACAACAGTGGAAGTTGGACAAATGACAGCACTGCCAGAGATTTTAGGCTTTTTTCACCACTTGTAAAACTATCATTACTTGCCCGTTTCAAATGCTTCAGAAATACCCTTAATAAAACCTAGAGACTGATTAACAGCATGCATCTGAACATCGACTTAATTCAAAAACCCCATACAGAACAGGAAAACCTAGTAAAATTTTATTTTCCTAACCTTGGATATTCTTCCAAGAGCAAATTTTATAATAGCTTAATCATAGAGTTATCTAATTTTACTTTAGAAGATTCTATCAATACCTTTAAAACTATAACTGAGAGAGCAAAGCAAGGAAAAAGCGTGGTCTTGAATTCCACCCCCACCACCCCACACCCTATAGTCTCTTGGCCTCAGCTCAATTAAGAAAAGCAGCCCTAGAAACCAAATTTGCTTTAGAAGGCTACTTATTCTTATTCCAAAGTGCAATACAAACTTGTACTTCCATTCAGCTAGAAAAGGGAAATTTCCATATAAAAAGATAAAATGTAAAGAGAGAAAAGTAAGACTAAACAGAATATTAAAATAATTCAATATAGTAGAGAAAGACCAATTAATCACCCTAACAAGTGAAACAATTTTTTGCAATGACATGGTAGCTCAACTGGATTTTTCTTTCAGAGCAATATAAAAACAAGCTACACAAAGAAAACCAAAAATCCATTTAACATCTCTAACCCTGCCAAGGCATCAATCCAAGTACAAGCAGCAACTACTCAGCAATTTGGGGCCAGTTTATACAGACGTTTCATGGTGGGTACACACAGAAGAACAGAATTCATTCTTCATCATGAGAAATTAAACTACTTGAGTAAAAAATAGAAATCAACAGTTCAGCACTGAAGAAAATGTAAGTATCTTCACACAGCACTAGAAAGTCCATTAGGCACCTCAACAGGTTACCTACAACATCTGCCATTTAGAAGGTACCCAAACTATACGTTTGCACTAGAGTAAGTTACTTGGGAGCGCTATCTCTCACTGATATTTCCAATCCACTTACATCAGGCAGTTGCTTCAAACGCGTAAATCACACACGTAGTATGTCGCCAGCCAGATTCCGGCCTCACGTTGGGCTGCAAGCAGGACAGCAAGCAGGACAGCAAGCAGGACAGCAAGCAGGACAGCTATCACCTGCCAACACAGCTGCCAACGGTGAAGTCGCACACAAGCATCAACAGCTCACCCGTCAGGCTCTTGGCACAGAACGAGAAGCCAATTCCAAGCAAGTAAGAGAATTTATATGTATCACAGGTATTAAAACCAGATAAACACAAGCTCCCAAAAGACAGAGTCACTGCACAGTCTCACTGAATACCTGCAGGCCAACGTGCACAACAAGCAAAATTCACACGTTACAGGCTCTTTATGAAGCCGTCTGGCCCTTAGGCTCTTTAGTCTACTGAAATGATTTTTAAATCTTAATTCTGTTCTTGCTTTGTAAACTCTGTTTGTATTTCGTGTTTTATACCTGTCAAATCCACTCACTTTAAAGACTTCACGCTATTCTTATTATAGCGGTGTTGTGATGGAGGCCATACATACGCTTCAATAAACAGCAAGAAAAAAACCCCCATACTTTCTATTTTAGAATAGTCTCAAGAAAAAACAAGATTTCCATTGTACAGATGGGATGCTAAGAGCCAAAGAGGATGGGATGCTAAGAGCCAAAGAGGAGGCATGACTTGTAGAAGATCACACAAAGATCCGTGCATGCCAGGTGCAGGAAACAAGCACAGGTCTTTCAAGACCCAGGCCAGCACATTAGCCACAACAATGGTTCTGAAAGACAACGCAAGTTGGATTTAACTTAAATTCATGTGATTACACCTATATTCCAGTATGTGGATTAATGTGGAAAGCACCTTCACATCTTGGACATGTAAAAATAGAAAAGGTCTCAACCTTTTCTGCTGGAAAATCATAAAAATGTGACATACCACCTTGGGGG
>VZTL01069579.1:1243-19200 GCA_013400535.1 Scopus umbretta | reverse complement strand
GGCTGGGGGGCTGCGAGGGCCCCCTGCCCCTGCCCCTGCCCCTGCCCCTGCCCCTGCCCGCGGCCTCGGGGCCTTCCCGAGCGCCAGCGCCGCAGCCTGTGCGGACGTACGCAGCCACCGCGCACCCGCTGCCTTCTCCCACCGGACACCGCGCTTCCTCCCCCTCCTGGCGAGGAAAGGCCACAGAGAAAAGCCCACAAACTGCCTCGAACCAAATGTCGTGGTGATAGGTGGTGATTTTGGTTTTTTTTTTTTAATTTTTTTTTTTTAAAAAGATCCGCAATGCTCGATTAGCAAATAACGACCCACCTGGCGCTAGCACGGATGAGCCGGGTGTTGCGCGTTACGGCGGCCTGGAAGCGGTGCTGCACCTCGAGGTGACGGAGCAAGGAGCCCTGCCCCAGCCCCAGCCTGCGCTTCGCCTCCTTGGAAAAGGGCTGCCTGCGAAGCGCTGAGGCCGCCGGTGCCGTACTGCTTTTCCAGGCAGCGATGGGCCACCGCTGACAAGCACCTGCCCAAAACGCCGCAGGACGTCGTGTCCATCTACTAGCGGCAAGTTCAATGTCAGGGAACAGTGTTAGAAACAGCAGTGCGTTACCCCAGCAACCATGAGCTCCAAGGATGGCTGAGCTTCCAGTGGACAAGCCAAGAAAGATTTTTAGTTAAAACTGCAGTAGGCTTTTGATGTCAGGATAGCCTTCTTTTTGAGGTGTGCCATGAAAACTTCTGTTTTCTCCCCAGAAGTGTTTCCTTAGCTTCAGTAAAATATCTTCCAAAGAATCAATCCTTATCATCGATGCAGCTAACTGGCAGGAATCCCAGTGCAAAATAGCGATATTCGTAACATTTCCTTTACAGAAAAGACCGGTTCAAACCCAAATGGGATTATTCTGTCTACTCTGGGGCTAAACCACTGTAGGGAGAATGGGATAAACAACAAATGATGAATAGATAGCTGCACCGCGGAAGAGCAGACCTTTCAAACAGAAGTGAAAACAACGGACACCCCCCGGCCCCGCTGCCAGCACACCAGCCAGAAGAGGCCTGCAAAGCGGCTGAGAGGAACGTCTCTGGAGGAGGCTTGGCTGCCCCAAATGGCCACGGCTTGCAGGAATGCTGAAAGGAAATGAGAGACGAAACGTTACCAAATAGAGCTGGGCATCTGGAGAACGTCACTACCAGAAGCTGGCGGATGTGGATTTCTTGCCTGTAGAAGCAGGCATAAGGAATGAAGTTTGTTATGAAATGCGTTCTAAGCATGTGGCTCAGCGAGTAAAGAAAGGGCATGATGTTGAAATGAGACATCCTACTTATGGCTGTAGACTATAAGAGCCCAGATCAAAGAAAGCGCTGGCTCAAGATACGGCGTGAAGTCTGAAATGGCTGTGCGGAAATAGAGTTGTTGTTCAGTGAAACTTGGACGCTGTTGGGAAAGAGCAGACAGCCAACAGATGGAAGGGAAAATACTCCCTTCCGTCTTGGTTTTCCACTTCTTAGTCAAAAAACTACATCACTGCAAGATTAAAAAAACCCAATTGTATTAGCTGAAGAGAAACAAAAGGGAGTCTTTATGAGATTGACTATGATTTTGGCTGTGGGAAGAGTCGTGGGAAGAAATTTTCACTCGTGTTTGGAATAGGCTTGTGAACTATATTCCACTACTTGCAGGTACAGAAAGCCATCCATACAAAAGCTTTTGAACAGGGAGGTGTGACCTTGTTTGTTCTAATGCAGAGTGTAGCTGTTCTCTTCTTGTGAAATCCTGATTTTTTTGGTGTCATGTAAATGGGAAAAGGATTTTTGCTCTTTCATTCACATCAACATGCTCTGAAAAACAACTGCCAAGAATGAGGTGCTGGTTCCACCAAGTTTTTCTGTCCTCTTGAGGAAGAGCTTTTGGCAACATCTGTACCAGGACCTGGCAACATCTATTGGGCAGCCTGCATGTAGCAGAATATATTTCTGGTCTTCCCTAAACCTTTGGCTTTACAGCAGAATAGGAAGAGAGTTACATTATAGAGGCCCCGTGAGATTGTTAGGTAGCCCAAAGAGCAATCTGTGAAGGACTGCAGGAAGTGGGGGCAATTCAGGCCAATGAGATATTTCTCTTCTGGCATTGTGTTTCCCCAGCGAACACAGCTACCATATGGAACCCTTTACATCTCTGTCTTTGCTACCGGTAGCAACTGTGGATGAATGTCTCTCACCTGTCAGCATTTGTTAGCTTCATCAGTTTACATGCGCTGTGGGAAGTGGCGAGGGATACTGATGGGTCGTTCATCCATCAGAATTAGCTGCCAGCTATCCCAGACATGCTGATGGATGGATGGGAGATACCAGATGAGAAATGACACCTTACTGCCTCAGCAATGCACCAAGATGAGAGCCAGAGAAGGTGGAGGCTGATGGTGGATGAGGGGGAACAGGAATGTGAACACAGGGACAAAATCATCTGAAGCCATCCTTCCCTGAGTTCCTTTTCCTGCCCCTGCGTTCCTCTACCCCCCTGTTTTGTTCTGGTTCTGCACCACTGCAGTCAACAGGAATTTTGCAGCTTCACTAGGGCCAGGATTGAATCCTTGTCTGTCTCTTGCTTTCCATCTGTTTCATTTTTGTTTCCTCCCTATCAGCGTTTCCATACATTTGTCCACTGATTCACAGTTCAGCAAAGAGTGTAAAGAAGATACCACTCCTTACTTTTGTCTGGTGGGAAGTTCCAGCTGCTCCACATCTTTCCAAGGCATAACACAGATGTGATTTGACATGAAGGCATGCCCCTGTCTTCCCATATATTCTGAGCAGGAGGACCGATTGCTCTACTTCATGGAAACGGGAGAGACGTTGTGCACCCAGAGCTGACGCCCAAAGCCCCGCCAGTAGGGCAGAGTGTCCCACTGACCTCCTTTCTTCGGTGAAGGGCAGAGAGAAATGTCACGGTGCCTGCCAAGAATATCCGTCTTGTCAGCAGTGCCCCCAGTGCATATCTTGCTGGGCCTGCCTGGTGCACGCTGTCACTGGCACGTCTAACTTCATCTCGTGTCACAGGAGCCGGAGGAGGGGAGTTGCTGGGAGCAGTGAGAGCATGGGAAGCAAAGCAGTGTTTTTCTTTCAGTGTTGAAAGTGTCTAAGGAAGGAGAAAGTGATTTTACAGCACCCAAAGTCCAAAAGATGCTTACAATGAAGGTTTTTACAACCAGATTTAACCCAAGGCCTGTATTTTATAAGACTGACCAAAATTAAAGTTTTCTTTACGTTCCCAGGTTTTTACCAAGCATTTTTTAAAATTGAAATGAAAACAGAGAAAACAATATTTTATTTTCTATGCAAACACATTACATCATCATCCAGTCTGAGAGAAAGAGGTAAAATGAACAGATACTGTATAAGGAAACCAGCAGATATTTTTAAGGTTAATAATCTAATATATTACACTTATGTTAGGAAAAAGCATAGGAAGAAATCATAGCTCTAACAAAAGAATGGATAAATATTCCACTGATGTTGGTGGAAGAGAAGAATGGATAATGATTTGTTTTCTTTAAAATAGCATTCAGCTATTAGGAAGGAGGCCTGGACATTCTAGAAGGGAGAAATTTAATTTTGGAGGGGTGGCATAAAATATGACTTCATATTTGTGACAGAACACAAATGAGTGTCCTGTTATGCACACAAACTTGTACTTTTCATTGAATAAAATGCATTTAGAGAGCACCTAGAGAACCGAGTGCCCGCCCATAATTGTACGCTGGGAACCAAATTTCTGTCTCACACACACCACTAGGTTTTGCGAGTAACCCCACTGGACAGGTACGTTGAATTTACAACAGAGTACATGAGAGCAGGACTTTACCCAGTGCTCTCAGCCAGGCTTTCAGGCTGCTTTTCCATTTCCTTTTTGCTCCAAATTCAAGCTGGACGTTAGTCAGGCTGGATGTTTGCCACCTCTGTCTTATCAGAGATCTGTTTTGACTGTCTCTAAAGCTGTGCTGGAGGCATGAAAATCATTCCTCTATGTCCAGCGTATTTATGGCAACAATCTGGGCCCAGAAAGGGGCTGTGGTGACAGATGCTCTTCTGACACTCAGAGAGAAAAGAGGTCGTTTTAACGTTAGGAATAAATGCAGAATATATGCATCTAAACAATATCCTGCCTGAGAGACAAAGCTACATGAGGTGGCTGACAGCAATGGATTTAGATTCCTGCGTAGTATATCGCTTTTAACAGGCACTGCTGTTTAAACCTACCTCCGCTCTGAAGAGAGTTGGCTTACAGGCTGTTTCAGTGGTGAATAGGCTAAATCTGCTCTTAGGGGCTAATTTACATATGTTTTGAATGACCTGTTTGGCTTTACCTGGATGGGGTCCTAACCTCTTCTAAGACCCTACCTCTGCCTCCACACCCACCTGGGTGCCAGAGAGTAGATCACACTCTGGGACCAGAGGTGAACAATTACAGGGAATGTCCCCGAGGCAGGCGCAGTCTCCTCTCCATCAAGCTGAAACAGTTCCTTGCTGGGGGGGCAGGGATCAAAGGCAATTTCACTGATCCGATCCGATGTTTTCTCCCTGCCTCTGATACAGTAGTGCTTTTAGTCTTTTAGAAACTTGAGCCCAATATTCAGCGCAGTGGATGAGACTAACCTGTCTGTTGAAAGGAGCTGCTCGATTTTAACTACATTTAACTCCATGACGATTCTGCAGAGGATAATCCCTTCGCTCCACTCACTGAAGAACAGGGGGCAGGGAACTCTGTTCCCCGTCTCGTATCACTCAGCAGGAAGAAATAGTTTCAGATCGCTGTGGGAACTTTAATGGTCATTGCTACCTACAGATGAAAAGTCATATTAGTAGAAATAAATGAGCTTAGAAGCAGGCAAATGCAGCTATCGCCAGAAAAACGATGGGATGCAAAGAAGGGGGGAAAAAAGGAGCTATTACTCAAATACATTTCCCTGTGCTCTGGAAGTCTGACTGAATTTTCTACTGAATCCGAAGTGAACCTTTCTGTCATCTCGGGAGGGATTTGGTTTCTGGCAGAGAATTTAACATCCCTGCAATCCTAACCTCAGATACGGGCAATAGTTCTGTCCTTCTCCAACAGCTAGTCGTGTGCTGTGTAGCTCACATTCCTTAGCTGTCGGGGAAAGAAATGATACACTGATGGGTTTATTTACATTCTTGTTGCTATTGATGATAATTATCTGTACGCCATCCCTTTTTTACCTCAGGAAACGCTCCACCCCCGACTCGGATACCTTCCTAAATTTGTTTATACTGGGGAGAACAGGGCTGTGGGTATTCAGCCTGGATTCACAACCAAGTGGTATCATGACGTAAGCATTTATAGTTGGGGTTGTTATCACTGGAGTTACTTCCAACAGTGAAAGAGGAGGTATGGATGACATTGTAAAAAGCATTGCTGAGACTCCACCTGGAAAACTCGGTACAGCATTTAGGGAAGAGGAGTTCAAACCGGAACACATCCACAAAAGGGTTACTGGGGGGACTGGGGAGTGGTGAACATTATCAAACAAGAGCGGACAAGAAAAGTTCCATTTGTTTAGTCTAGCAAAATGAAGACTGAGAGGGGATGTGGTTGTTTACGCTTCCTTTCAGGCCAGTTAAAAGCATGGTGCTACTCAAGTTCAGGGAAAACAACTAGCACAAGAACGAATGGGGTGTACACTGTCTTTTGTGCAGTCCTTTATTCTGGGCTGAGTTAGAAGGAGAGCTTCCAGCAGGTTGAGGGAGGTGATCCTTCCCCTCTACTTAGCACTGATGAGGTCACATCTGGAATACTGTGTCCAGTTCTGGGCTCCCCAGTAGAAGACAGACATGGGCTTACTGGAATGACACCAGTGCAGGGCCACCAAGATGATGAAGGGACTGGAGCATCTCTCCTGTGAAGAAAGGCTGAGAGAGCTGGGACTGTGCAGCCTGGAGAAGAGAAGGCTTGGCAGGGGGATCTTATCAATGTGTATAAATACCTGAAGGGAGGGTGTAAAGACGACAGAGCCAGGCTCTTTTCGGTGGTGCCCAGTGACAGAACAGAGGCAACGGGCACAAACTGAAACACAGGAGGTTCCCTCTGAACGTCAGGGAACACTTTTTCACTGTGAGAGTGATCGAGCGGTGGCACAGGTTGCCCAGAGAGGTGGTGGAGCCTCCATCCCAGTAGATGCTCAAAAGCCATCTGGGCATGGTCCTGTGCAACCGGCCCTAGGTGGCCCTGCTTGAGCAGACCGGGTGGACCGGGTGACCTCCAGAGGTCCCTGCCAACCTCAACCCTTCTGGGATTCTGTCTTGGAACACAGGTTGGAAATGAGTTGACTTCTACCCCCAGTGGAATGAATGGCCTCTTACGCAGAAGACCAGGGGACTAAACCTAGCTAATTTCAGCAGTGAGCTTGACTGTATTAGATGCCATGATAGCAGGGAACCTGTCCTGCTGACCCTACCTGACACATGCCACTACACAGTCTTTAAACATCATGGCGATGATAGTAGTTGAAGGTAGTAGAAAAGGAAGGAAAAGGAAACACTTTTGTACTGTTAAAAAAGTAAGATCACAGGGTCCCAAGGGAACTGACATCACCTACCCGTGGTTAATATAACTAAGTTATGAGAAGGGATTGATGTTAAATTAGTAGAGATTTATAACTTTTTCCTTTTTTCCCCTTTTCTACTATATATTAGTAGAAATCAGATGCTTCTCCTAAGAAACAACAAACTGTCACAGCTGGTTTGTAACATTATTTACAATTTAAATGAGTAGGCAGGCCCCAGCAAACTGGAGGAAAAGACAACCCCCCCATTGTTCCCCCTACCCAGAAAGCTCTCACCCCTCTTCATCTTTATGATATGGAATGTCTGGTATGCAAGTGTCACTCCAGCACATCCCTGCAGTTCTCTTGTGACTATGAATCCCAAATCGAGACTAAGGGCACTTACGAACAGGGAGCCAGCTCACAAACACTGTCTGCAGCATCACTAATTACCATGCATTTGCTAAGTGCAGGTGTGTGTCTTACCACAGGTAGAAAAAGTGAGTCTGCAATCTTCCAGTCTCTTCAGTTAGGAATCGGATACTACGCGCAGTCTGCCTGAACACAGGGCAATGCTCAGGCTCTGTTTTCAGGGGTGTGCTTTTTGCTCAGCAGGGATGAATGGGAAAGCTGTAAATATAAACAGCCTGATTAGCGGCAGCAGCCTCTTGGAACAGAAGTGCAGCATTCCTATTAACCCTTCTGCACTCAGTCACAGGCCCCTTGGTTTACTTTCTGCTTTCAGAGAGAAGCTGAACTTGCTGGCTCCCCTGCGTGAGACTTGGAACCTGGACTCTGCCCCTGGGAGGAGGAGGAGGGTGGGGAGGGAGGAGTGCATCCACCAAGCTTGCTTACTAAGTAAGCTAAGCTAGTAATCACGCTGGCCAAGCCCAAATTTCTCCTTACGCAATTACTTTTTAGTGATGCCTGCAAATATGCGCTCTAGCCAAACGTTTTTCTAAAGCGTGGAGAAGAAAAGAAGCTATTGCTCGAAATAGATGAGAAAGGAGAAGAGCAAGCATCAGGAGGTCAGCATGCAAGGAAGCCGAGTGAGGCAAAGCCTCGAGAGAGGCGGTGGAATTGCATTTGTTAAAACGTACGGAAGTCAGGTCAGCATGGATCTTGGATCCGTTCTGCTGTCTATCGAAATCAACAGGAAGATTCACATTAAGTTCAACAGGTTTCATCAGTTCCTGTATAAGGTGAAAACAAGTGCCGAAGGTGCTAATTAAGGTGCATAACAAGACTCGGGATCTTTAATTTAGAAAACAAAACACCCAATCACTCCCCCTCTCAGTTCTTCCCAGCCTGAAGAAAACATACCAAAATAATAATCTCATAATCAACAACAACAAAATTATCAGCAACAGATTATACTCTCATTTTTAGATTAAAGACTGAGTAGTGCAACCACTGGGCGTCCTTTGTTATCATGTCACTTCACATTTCATCCTCTTTGCTTTATGGCAAAAAGGCTTGCTCTTTACAGGTGAAAAAATTAGAGGAACGGATGGCCTATTGCAGGCTTCCAAGCTTCTTGTAGTTTGCCTACACCAGCATTTGACAGGGAAACTCGGACCATTTACAGGAGTCATCCACAAAATCCAGCACAGGAGGACCTCTGGACCACTGGGACCAGTTTGCTGCTATTGCAGAGAACCACAAAAAAAGCCAGTGATGTGCAAGTGAGTGACTTCTGATTTAGTTTTTCCCACAGTGACTATTACAAACGGAGCTGCACAGGGGGGAGCCAGGGTAGAAGGGTACCTAGTACTGTCAGTCCACACACAGTTTAAGTTACACAGTCCTTCACCCTTTTCTCTCCTGTAGTAAAGCTTGCGCACCTGTCTCCCAAACACATTCCCTGAATAAGTTCTTTCCCACCGTTCATATTGTGATCTGAGGTTTCCTCCCTTTAATCTGACAGTAAAGATGAAAGGCCATTTTAGAAAAGAAACATGGCAAAACCAAAACATGGACAGAACCTCCAGGGGAATTAATCCTTCTTCTGAAACGCAAGTGGAGGGAACGCGCATACACACACCCCCCCACCACACTGTGACTAAACAATGGCCAATGAGAAATATACTTCTGGAAGACACTTCAAGGGTCTAAACAGACAGCTGGGAAGAACGTGTGAGGGCTGTCCAAAAGGCACAAATTAGAATAACATGGTTGAATTTTGGAATTCAAAAATTTAGGCTTATCATCAAGAGAAAAGACTTGAGATTCAAGTTCAACACAAACAAAAGGATGAAAGTCCATCACTCGATGCAGATGTTTGAAAAGAATTCAGTTGCATAGCTTTTATTTCTCCAGTGAAAGAGATACAAAAAAGAAAATATTTTCTTTTGCCTTCAAGGTACACTTTTTCCTAAGTGGGTGGGTTTGTTTTTTATCTCAGTTAACACTGGCACAGTGGAAATAATGAGAAGAATAATATCAGCTGCATTTTAATAACACCATCCAAATACTGAACAGCTTTATCAACATCACAAACTAAGTGATAAATAGACCCCTAGCCCTAGTCCTGGGCCTGGGGCAACTTCAATTTCACTTTGCCAAACTAGGGAAAAACTGGTGCACTTTTCACCTGGTCTTTAAAAGCTGGCATTCCTCCATCTGAAATGAAACAAAAAGTGGCTACCCTGGAACTTTAGAAATCCTTTTGCGTAGACTTCTTGGGACCTAGAATGTACAGTGAGTCCCTATCACAATGAAAACATCGTAACTTTCCTAAACTGTTGGCTAAGACCAATAACCTCCTCTTCAGGATATGCAAGAGCAGTTCAGGTATAGGTCTCCACTGATGCCAGTCCAGAGTGAGTCTTGCTGGTTACTGACTGATCCGCTTCGTCTGATGGACTCTTGGGAACCAGGCAAGGGTTCAGTATGTAACAAAGAAATAAATAAGAAAAGCTAAACCATTACATTTGTTTCACAAAGGATTTCTGATGTTGAAAGAAAGTCATAATTAGTTACAATATATTCTAGACATGGGCAGGGCCTTCAGCACGTAAAAAAAGCCAGAGCAGCATTCCCAGAAATTGTCATAACAAAGTCTGCTGCAAAGACTTCTCCAGGGCAAGCCTCTGCACTAGCCTGAATCTACCTGACTTCAAGCCCAGTCCTGCAGCGTTTATTTATGTGGACAATTCCATTTGCAGTACTCATGACTGCACAGATAAACTATTTATGACAGAGCAAGCCTCAACTCAAACAAGTCACTTTAAGGAATAATAAGAACAGAAAAAGACTAATACGCCTATTTGAAATCCTTCTGGCTCCATAATATCATGCTGTAAGTTGAGTGGAAACTGGTGCAGAACTCACTGAAGAGCCCTATTTCCTAGCTAATTAAGGACAATTAAATAATATAAGGGAGCCAGGCACATCCTTTTCATATGAAGATGATTATAAATTTTTAATACTTAATCTGTCTGATTCTTTTTGATAGATTTCTTACAAAGCATATCTTTAATGACATTATATTTCTTCTCATGTTAGCTCCTTAGTCTGTGATAGTAAAAGACACAATTGTTCTTTGCTTCTTGCTTTCAATACAGGTCAGTAGTTACTAAATACTGGTTAATACCGGTTAAATTCCATAGTCCATATTATTCATGAAATCATACTAGGAGAGCATTCATACTTTCATATGGGTTTTATCTACTTACATTTTGAATGAAAAACAGTAAATGAGTTACCTCCTGTGATTATGTAGGTGTGATAGTTCTTTCAAGATCATCATCTTTGTATTAGAAGTTTTAAAAGCAAGCTTTGATAAAGGACATATTTTTTCTTTTTTTTTTTTTTTAACATCTTCACAGTTTTATCCAAAGAAATTCTTT
This sequence comes from Scopus umbretta, assembly GCA_013400535.1. Lineage (NCBI taxonomy): Eukaryota > Metazoa > Chordata > Aves > Pelecaniformes > Scopidae > Scopus > Scopus umbretta. The sequence continues at coordinate 8,804 of VZTL01069579.1, read as the reverse complement.
CATTTTCCCAGCTGTAAGTATATCTCTCTAATCCTATATCCTGCTTAAAATTGCCTACCCTTTATTCAGTACAAAGCATATAACTATAGGTAGAGTATTTAAAATGGTTTACAGAATCTTCTGACTAGCAATATTTTCCTGATTTAAAAACCAATATATTCCATGAAAGTAAAATTTGTTCCCACCTCAACTCACTGCCCATAGCGTGCTCACCTGTGACCAAAGAACAAAAATCACCTACATTAAGAGGGATCTTTAGAAAAGTGCTATATATGTGCATTTATTCAATTATAGGGAACACACTTCCCCCGAATGCTTAGTTTGCTCCAAATCTTCATTTCCCACAGAGTTTTGCTACAAATACAGAGCTGAAAGTAATAGACAGCTCTCCTAAGGATTGCCGTCTGAAAAGTGCCTAATTGCAGCTGGGAAATCTGTTCAAATGTAGGTTATTCCCCTGCCAAAGGTCAACAGTAATCAAGAGGCAAGGGCCCTTATCGTCTTGTCCATTTTCCAGGCTGACATGCTTCACCTCTTAAGAATGCATTCCCTTTACTGGAACGATGGGCGTGCTCTGTGCTCTGCCTTGGTGGAGTTCGCCCTCTGCTTAAGCCACAGACACCTTTCATTAATTTTTTCTCTTTTTCAGAATCGATCTTCTCTCCTCTTTTCTATCCTCGACATGAAATAAGTAACTTGATCACTGCAATGGGCCTTCACAGCAGTACACCTCCTTACAGAGCATTTCAAAACGCCGAACCCACACACCTTTGTGGAGGACACTGGAAGCAATTATCTAGGAATACATTGTGGTTTAGAAAAGTATTAATTTCCATGATTTGTAGGAAACGCCAAAGGAATTAGGAACAAGAAGATCATCAGTTAAACGTCAAAACGTCTTCCCAAATCAGGAAAGCAACTCCCAGACAAGAGGATAATTAAACACAGACTCTCCCTGCTTTATTAAGGCACCAGCCTTGTGTAACGGGAAGTCTGAGATCTAGTCTCAAGGCTGCCAAAGGCTTCCCTTGATTCTCAGCTCTCCTGTCTGCAGCTGCAGGGCCAAGACATTTATATCGCGTTTGCCTCAATGAGAGGTCGGAGAGCCGAGTTCAAAAATATCTGTAAATCTCCTGGAAAGCAGTGGTGAGAAAAAGGTGTAAGCGCAATGCATCATCTGCTCGCTGTATTAGCTCTCCAGTATTAGCTTTGAAGCTGTCCGGGAGAATCAGAAGGGTTGTACTAAGGAAGCACTCTAGAGAAAGCCTGTATGTTTATGTAACGGTATCGAATATAAACATGTTATTATTAGCACATTTAGTTGAGATAATGAAGTTGAAAATGTAACGTGGAACAGAGGCATGGTCAATGCCCGCTTCGATGGAGAAACACAGAACTGGGAAGTATTCCTTGACCCTGGACTGACGTAGTACCCACAGCACTACATGTCAAAGGGACAAATGCTGGGCGGGCCTTTGGTTTAATGTATTTCAAGTTGAAAGATTTACATGTTTTGTACGTTTGGAATTTTTATATGCAGGTAATGATAGTACTTGCCCATCGCATTCAGTAGCCTAAAGGGTTTGCTGAAGAGGAATCAAGCAGACAGTATATGTTCTCAGCTCATCTCCAGTGGGGCCGAGCCAACCTTCTGCCCGGCGATGGTTGGGCATTGCATGGCGAGGGAGACCGATACCTTCTTTCAGGTCTGCCTGGCCTGTTCCTCTTTACAGTCAGCGACCGCGCAAGTGACGTGACGAATTTTCACTTCTTTCGGCAATTTTGAACCCTGTACCTACCTATTTCAGATGGTAATCTCTACTTTCTTTCCGGAGCCTCGTTTGTGCCTTCATGCTGGCTCTGCAGCCTTCATTTCAAGTTAAAAACAAGTGGGCAAGGTCAGGAGAAAGCTCCCCTGTTGCTGGGGGGCTATACATTCAGCCTGGAAGATCCTCCATTCAGATGAAAGCACTTTTGGACACAGCTGGCCAAACCAAGAGAGCCTGCTGCATCAGACGAGCTGGCAACTCAAACAGCAGTTGCTGGGGTTGGGGCTGGACAGGGCCGATCAAGAAACTGCCCAGTAGACCTGACAAAAAGGTTACAAAAGGCAATCTCTTACAAGTCATTTCCCACCAAACTGTTCTAGAGCAGGACAGTGGATTCTATACAGAGGCCTCCGGTGTAATTCTAAGGGAACTGAAGGTAACGAGGGGAAAAAATCCTATTATCAGTAAATTTAAACTGTCTGCACAGAGGCTGGGCCCTCAGGCGCTTGCTGCTTTTCTGAATGACCCGTCACTTCTCCAGGGATGTCTGAATGAAGTGTGAGGTGTAGAACTCATTTTGCAAAATCTGTGTATTTTTGCTGTAGTTATATTACACTCCTATGGAGGCAAGATATGACTCACAGGTGATTTGTAAACTATAAGGATGGGCCTCTGAGCAGAATCAGGAAAAAAACCCAAACATTGAAGAGAAAGAAAGAAAGGCAAATTCCTCCTGTGCAGGGTGCAACAGCAGGGGGAGAAAGCTGCTTTTTTACCTCCGTCAACCATTCCAGAAAGGAAAAGTCTCCTCTATTCAAGGCCATCATTTTGATGGACCCCGCTCTATCAAACTCTCAGTGATTTGGGGGCTAGACATTACAGGAGGTCCCTTCTTCACCTGAAATCAGTCAATGTTAAAAAAATGCTATGGTGGTGTTACATCCACGCCTGGTGAAAATATAAACATCAAACTGATGTGCACAGCAATGTGGCTGCTGGAGGGAACGGATAGATGGTCAAACGGACAATGGCCAAATTTAAGTCAATTTTACCTTTTTTTTTTTTTTCTGTATTTCTTCTTTTTTATTCATCAACCTGAAAAATTGATTCTATTCTTTATCTAAAATTATTTTGTTCACAAGCAAAACAAAAAATATGTATGTTACAGGACACAATTTCAATACACATTTCTGAAACTCCCCTGCCTCCTTTATTCCTAAACACTGTAAACATATCCTGGTATATTATATTTATATGCAACGATAGCAACCTGAGGTCAGGGCTTAAAAATAAACCAAATAGGAAATGCAGTGTGTGTGTGCACAACAGACACACCAATCTATAGTAGGGGCTGAAGAGATGACATCAGAGGAATACTGTCCATTATACTTGTTTGGTTTTAATCCAAACTGTTAAAGTTTGAGGTGCAGAAGGTTTGTTTTTTTTTTTTTTTTTAATATATGCAATGGTAATTATCACTGAAGCGACTAGACACAGTCGCCACGTTACGTTCCAGATGAAATGGCCAGCGCTCTTTTCCAAGGGTAAGCACACACCTAGCTGTCCCCATTTTGAGCACCTCCAGTCAGACCCCAAAAGCATCACCTACCCAGTTACAGGTGCCACTTACCCTTCGCCAGCCCCCTCTCAGAACCCAAGTTTTTGTTCTGTTGAAATCTGTGACTAAATTGCAGCAGACTCACAGATGGATAGGAGCAGTACGTGTCCCCTAGGCCTCTGAAAAACAGATGGTGTTAAGTATCATCCTGAAGGCAGCTGGTATCTACAGTAGCTATAGGGGAAATATGCATATATGCATAAAGGAAGAGGCAAGAGCAAGTAAAAAGGTCAAAGGCTTTTTAGTTATCAGCGTATTGGTCTGTCTCCGTCTCCCATTACCTCTTAAATTCCCTTGTGTGACAGAAGAAAGAGTTGAGGTTTACTGCTCCATTTTCCCTTACGCACTAAAGAACTCAGAATTCTTAGTTAGTGGTTTTATACAGTTCTTTACGGCTTCTCGATTTAGGCACCTGCATCAAATGAATTAAGACAGGTTGTAATGGTTTCTTTGATGCAGTGTTGTACAACGCTAAGCAGCAAGCTTTATCGCAAAAGGAAAACAGCTGCACCACTCACAGAAAAAGTCTAGATTTGCTTGCAGTAGGTAAAGCAGAGACTGCAGGAGAATGCACACAGCAAACTAGAGAAAATAAAGGCACAAATTTTATTTTGCTTACAAACCCAATCATCAAGAGATTTCTAGTCATGTACCGAAGGAGACAGGAGCAGAATGGGCAACAATGGGAGTTTTTGTGGATTTTGAAACAGCATGAGTCAAATACTTAAAAATCAGCGTGTCAGCTGCTGGAAAGTTGCCTACATGGCAGTAGGCGCTAGGAAATTTGCCCATGTGTGAGCTCAGTAGCAAAAACAAGCTCCTGGTGCACCCGAAGGTTGGAGGAGACGAAAGCTCACAGCCCACAGTTCAGAGGAAGGGTCCAGGTCCCACAAGTGTTATTGCGATAAACTATTAATTACGGACGAATACAGCATTGATGGTATTGCGTGCATTTTGAAACACAGCAGTTCCCCCAAGGAAGTGTTATCTAATTGTTTTTATATCCCTCAAAGACAGACGTCTCCTTGGCACCTAGAAAGGAATACATAATCCAGGGGGCTGCTTCTCTGAGTAAATTTCCTTCCCGACCCCTCAAGAGGGGTCCTGCTCAGGGCCGTACACCTCCTACGGCAGAACAGCCAAGGAGTATTTTTGGTCCTACCAAAGGCTACACACGTACTGTGTGGCCTGGCAGTAGAGAAGGCTGGAAAAGACCAAATGGGCAGGTCCATATGTTTTTCAAGCGCAAAAAAAATGACCCTACAACAACTTTAGCAGGGTATCTCCAAATAAAAAAAGAAACCATCTACAGGGCAACCGCAACAGAGAAATTGGGTCCTAACAGAGAAGCCCGTGGTAAAAAGATACGAGGAGTTTTCACTAAATTACTCAATATAGCAGTAGGCAAACCACACTTTATTGGCAGGTCACTGTTCAATTAACCTTTACAAATAGCTGTATTTAATAATTTGTAATGTTTATATAAATGTTGACATAAGACAGTTTAATACGGTGTCTGAGTTAGAGGGCTGAAACCGCTCCAGTTTAAAGTAAGTATTTGGTAAATCATGGGTGCAGCAACGCATGCAGTTATTAAATTCCCTAAAGTCAGACCAAAAGCCAGATTAAAAATTTACCGATAGAAAGATCACCTGTGAATTTCAAGTTATGTTAGTTAATTTTCATGATTCAGTGACTAAATAAGTGACCCCAAAAGTTTTATGCCATTTTAACCTACTTGTCTCTACCTCAGATAGCATTTACATTTTTATCTAACTTCCTTTTAATGCTGAACTGCCTAAATAATCATTTTAGCAGCAGGTAAATGCCCCAAAATGCAGCAGTGACTTCTAGTGAGGGTGTTAAATCCTTCTCAAAATAATTCCGATAGACCTTAATTTCCAGTGTGCAATAAGGCAACAGAACTCGTGTCCACAGTGAAACCGTTTTCAAGGAAATATAAAGTGGAGTAAACTGCCTGTGTATTCACAATCAAGAAAACCTCATTTGGAAGCTAGGAGAAAAACGAGGCTTACATCCCCCTTTCTCTATTCTTTCTCTCAAAAATTTCAGTTTTCAGTTGCATCTTGGAGTTTGGCGTGCAAAAGTACCATATTAACGACAAGACAGAGGCAGGCAGTATTGGAAATCTCCCAAGTGCAGCTGTGTTAGCAGCGCAGCCAACTCAATTTTATATATGCAGAAGTCTTTGTGGTCTAAACACAAATACTTCAAGGGGCTTTTAGGGAAAGCTGCTCATGCTGGTAACCACAGGCCAAATTATCCCTAGGTAAAGACATAGACTTGTGCATCATACAGGAAGACCAAGCGCTCCAGTACAACTCTGATAAAGGTGAGAATAAACTAGTACAGAGAAGAGTGATCCCAGAAGTGCGTTTCCCCAGTAGGGAAAAAATAGGCTTTGAGCAGCAATTCACTTCACGTAACTCACTAATCGGTGGTAGCTTCTCCATCACAATGATCTTAGCTGGAACTGAACTGAAAGCTTCCATTTCTCCTATCGCTTTGTCAAGCCAATCTCCTTTCTCATGCAGAAATCCTGGAAACAGAAACCACTCCATCACTTTCATCAGCGTAGCTATACTTAAGGAAGAATAATGAAAACTACATGCTGGGAAACATAAACAAACGATGCATCGCTTTCTCTGCCAGGTGCCAGTCTTTGATTACTCCATTCCAAATGTCCCTGTTATTACTTGTCAAAAAGCACCAAAAACATTTGGTTGTCAAGGCTTGGAGTAGTATTAAAACGGCATATCATTTGTTTGGTTGATTTGTTGTTGACTACAGCCTGCAAACGGCCAGGTCTTCTCCCGCGGGATAGGCAAGAGATTCGATGTGAAGTTTTGCAGGAAGCACAGCGTGTTGGTCAAAGAGGGCAATTTCACTTAAAGCCCAGAAAATGCCCCCTCCTTACATGCCTGCTAACACCAGAACTTTGCTTGCTTTATGGCCAAAAGCAGCTTGAACCTATAGCGGTGAGCATCCAAACCCACTCAGGTGGAGCCATATATTTTTATCGAATGATCACCGCTGTCTAAAACGACGAGGGAATTGTTTGCCATGTAAGTCAGTCCTACAGGATAAGAAAGCCCGTGGCTAATTAGGGGGTTAAAGACGGGAAACTCCTCGGGTTTCCCTAAGCATATTACGGCCTGGCTACAGACATCCGTTACTATAACGCGGCCCTCTTTGTCGAAGGCCACAGCCGTCGTATATATTTTGGAGGGGAAAACGAGGCTCAGACCGAAGCTATCCATCTGGCCGAGGAGATCCATCTCTGCACTGAACACCTTCACCCGGGTGCTGCTGTTGTTCGGCCCTTGAGCCTTCAGGTGCTCTATTACCACGATAGCGCCCGAGGTCTGGGAGACTGCAATCCCTCTGGGGCTGATGAGCTGAGACCGGATCATCTGACACTTCTTCAATTTCCCCTTCTTGAAGTCGGCCGTCAAGCGGTAGAGAGCACCCGCCTCCGAGTCGGTCAGGATTACTTCACTCTCAGGGGTGGCATCCAAGCCCCAGGGCAAACAGAAACCTTCCCGGACAGCCAGGACCCCCCTTCCCTCAAAATCAAAGGCCTTCACGGAGCGATCCCCGCCATCGGTGACCACCACGTGCCCGTCCGACGTGACCGTCACATCAAGCGGGTACTTGATATCGTTGCCCGCGTCCCCCCGCTCTCCGAACCGCTGCAGGCAGGATCCGCTCGGCCCGAAGACGTGGATCCTCTTCTTGCCGTCGTGAGCCACCGCCAAGCGCCCCGACCTCCGGCAGGCCGCCACCCCGGTGGGGTTGACCAGCGACCCCCAGCCCCCCAGGGACAGCCGGAGCCCCAGGCCCGCGGGGGCCGGCCCGGCCGCCCCTCCGCCGCTCCTCCCCAAGTCCGAGGGGCGAGCCGGCAGCCGGCGGGCAAGAACGCTTGGCAGCGGCCGCCGAGGGGGGAACTGGCGTCGAGTGGGAAAGGCAGGAGGAAAGCGAAGCAGATGACGATAACGGAGAGGGATACGGGGGAAGAAAATATCCCTGCGGTTGCCCGCCAGCATGCTGCTCCCTCCCTCAAGAGCGCAGCCATGAGCCAGTGTCCTGGTTTCAGCTGTTTACACTAGTCAAGGCCTTTTCAGCTTCCCATGCTCTGCCAGGTGCACAAGAA
>VZTL01069578.1:814-61511 GCA_013400535.1 Scopus umbretta | reverse complement strand
TTTTTTTTTTTCCCTTTTCCCTTACTGGGGATTTATTCTGCTGGTTTTGAAGCTTCTGTATCTACCTGGGGAAGTGGGAACTGCTTATTGCACATTTCATAGGATTAACCCTCCAAAGGTATTGATTGCCCTCAGTTCCCACTGACTGTGCTTGGACTTGTGCTTTGTAAGGATTGGGTCCCTCATAACTGCCCGGGTTAGATTACCCAGTGTTAGTGTCATCTCAAAATCAATTTGCAACATGAACAAAAGACCACAGCAAGGAAAATACAGTGCTGGTTCACTAGGTGCACTTGTTCATTTACTGTGTTTTAATTTCTATTGACAAGAATTCCCCTTCCTTCATCTCCCCGTAGAAAAGGAAAAAGGAGGAGGAAAAATAAAAGGAAATTAGATTTTGTTTCTGCAAATGCAAACTGGTAACCGGAAACACTGCCTTAACATGCAGTAATTAGAAAGCAATGAGTTTTCATGGCAATGTGGCTGGAACCACGGTGGCCAGCTACGTATGGCGCATTGGATGGTGAGAGCAGTCCAGGTTGCCACCAGCAGATGAGCCCATGGAAGGGGGTGTCCGTTTGCTTTGTAGACGGAGGAGCCGGTGGCCTCCCTTGTCGTCTCCCTGGCACATTTTAGGACTCTGGAGGGACAACCGAGACACTTTCGGATAGTCCCAAAATAGGCACTTTTCTTAGCTCACCTCTAGCTTCCAGCATCACTGGGTGACAGGAGCATGGGACAGCTTTTTATAGAGGGTTTCTTCCGCAGCCTTGTTGGAAAGCGATAGGAGAATGTCAGTGAGGAATCCTTTTAGAGATTTAGGGCCAGGGTCTTTAAAGACATTTAGGGGCTCTTCAATTTCAAAGTGAGTTCGGCCTCTTAAATAGCTCTGAAAATCTGGGTCCTACTTCTCCAGCAGCATTTAGCAGGGGAGGGGCTTAAGCGCTCTAGTAACAAAACTCCCCACTGACAGTGATTTATGGGGTGCTTTCCAAATGTTGTCAAGGAGGGGTAGTTGAAGAAAGTAAAATCTAAGGCTTTTAATAAAACTCACAGGGAAAAAAGCCTCTAGTACAAAAGTGAATGCCCTTGGATTACTGATGTCAGCTGAGCAACTGAAGTTGGTCTTTAAGAAAATTAGCATGTTTGCAAAAACGTTTTGGGGATTAAAATCTAAGATGCGATACTATTTTTCAGTAGCCTCCAACAAAAAAACATTACTGCTCTCAAAATCAAACTTAGGGTCAGAGGCAACTTCAGTTTGAAATTTTGGAAGGTGCTGTAGATCTCTTAAGTTTAACAGCAGCTTATAAATGGAAATCTCTTCTCCAAGATTGCTGCCCCTGCATGGTCCTCTCATTTGGAAGTAACAATTGCACCCATAGATTTACAGCTAGAAGTGGCACATAGAGATGTCCTTTCTTCTACCAGATTTTCTCTCTCCTCAGGATGAGACAGACTCCAGAACTGCCAATACCTGAAAGGCCTTGAAATGTAATGTGGCTGAGAAGCTGAAAGGTGTTCTTTTAGGTTTTGGTTTTTTTTGTTTTTTTTTTTTTTTTGCTTTGGTTTGTTTTTAAGCTTAGGTGAATACACATCTTTGAATACTGACTTTTTTCCCTTGCCATTACTAGTAGTATTAATTTCAGCTGGAAATTATAGGCAATGATATGAAAAGAGGTGATCCTGTTTGTGTGTGGATGGTGGAATGGGATATTTATGAGATCTCTTATGACCTTGTAATTCTGTTGGACTAAAAATTTTTCAAAATGTCCTGAGGATCACATTTAAAAAAAAAACCAAAACCAACAAACCTTTCTATGGCACCTAAGAGATTCACATGCCAGGCATTACCAGGTATTGAGCCTTCTGAGAAGCAGGCGGGTTCTGTTAATCTCTCCTTTTTTCGGTTGTTCAAGTGCATGTAGGCTGTGGGGTTAGGTTTTTGTTTTGGTTTGTTTTAAGGAATAGGGAAGATAAAGACAGAGGATACATGCAAAACACTTACCTTTTTCACAGATTTGATTTGGTTTGTCAGCTAAAGTGTTTTAAGATGCTTTACAGTACATACTTGTTGTATACTGCCTTCATGGAAGGAGACAGAACACATTGCTCAGAGCCATAGAATCACAGTTAAGAACTCTGGAAAAAAAGCCAAGAAATAATGTAATCCATCTCTTTAGCCTCAAGGCAGATCAGCTGTCCCTAAGTCAGGATAGAATGAAAAGCTTCTTCAAAGTTGCTATGTCCCTTGATATGTGGACATTTCTGTCTTTAAGAGTCTTGTGGCAAGATCTGTAGTGGGTTTGGACTGATCCTGTGTCCTTACATGGTAACTTCTATAGCATCAGCAGCTGGAAGGTGGGGGAAAAAAATTTTTGAAGCCATAAAAATCTGAGATGAAAAGTTTTGATAAAGTTTCCTCTTCCCTCCTAGAGATCTGCTAGCATGCAGGAAATACGGTACTTCCCATTGCTGTGTTCTCTGGGGGGAAAAAAAAAAACAAACCAAACACCCCAAAAACCCCACAGCCTGACACATAAATGTTGTGCTCATTACTGCCATTTCAACAGGCAAGATCATTAGTTTTCTCATTTAAGTAGTTATCAGAGTGATCTTTGTGCTGTTGTTGAGGTTGTGTAGTGCAAGGGGTTAGCCAAGTATGACAGGTATGTAAAGAACTAGTGGCCAAAGGAAGACACACATAATTTTTTTTCAAATTTTGAAATGTCCCATAATGCCTGAGGTTGCTGTCAGTCAGATTTTTATGAGTGCTTTGCCCTGTGAGCGTTTCTTGGCCTAGGGGACATGGTTTGAAAAGCAGCCTCTTTGACTTGGCTGCTTAGAACTTTAAACAAGGTTAGCCAGAACTCACTTCTTTGTGGTAAAGCATGGGGAACATGTGAACCAGGTGCTGGTTCGGTGATCGTGTTTTTCACCAAGGACTGAAGCAGATTCTCCAGAGCTGTGCTGTGCTTTACACTGCCAGGGAGATGGTTCTTTTTGTATTGGTGGCCTTCCATCTGGTTAATGAGATAGAGGGAATTCAGTTGCCTAAGCAGAGGTTTCAAGTGCCATTTTCATGCCTGGGTGGTTCCTAGCTGGTCTGTGTCTGCCACCCTGGAAAGACCGGTCTTCAGTACACCCTGTGTCATATCTGTTAACTCTGTATGAATATCTCAGATACCTTAAGGGTCTAAGATGGCATTATGTGTCACAAGCTGAATCCTTGTCAGTGTTGTAACTGGGCATTTAAATCAGTGTGTCCAAATGTAGAAAATAAACATTTAAGTTCATTTCTTTTTTTTTTTTTTTATCCCTGTCTCTGCTGCCATCATCCAGCTCTTGTGAAGAAATCTGTGGCAACAATTACATTGCAGAATAGCTAATGTCTACAGCGTGCTCCCCTTTCACGGTTCCCTTGTGTTAATTTTGTTGCATCCTCGGTGCTTGTCACTGAGATCTGGATGTGCACTCTCCTTCCTTGCTGCTGCCCTTGGGACTGTGGTGAAGCCCAACTGTGTGGGCACTGAAGGAGGGTGTTAGTCCCAGGGGATGCCTTAGGCCGGGCAGTGGGGGTAATGGCAGCGTGGGGGCACTGTGGACCTGCTCTCCCTGTGGCATGGACTTGTCAAGGGAGGTTTTGAAAGGCAACATGGTTCCTGTTGGCAAGGTGCAGTTTCAAGATTGTCCCATGGAAGTCTCTCAGCACCAGCTTTGGGCTCCTATTGGAATCCAGGGTTGAACAGGCCTTTACTTTTAAGACAGCTTAAATGCTTTGGTTGCTGAACCATTTTCAGGATCACTAGCGGATACAGCTTTATTCCTATTGATTGAGCTCAGTACTTAGGAGGAGAGCCTCTTAGCCATAGCCTCTGCTTCCTTTTATTCACACCTAGCAACCCAATTAGCTTCCTCTTAGCCTGGCTCTTTGGTAGTTTACACAGTACTCTCTAACCTCTTATTAAAACAGTGCTCAAATTACTTAAAACTGGGGCTCTTGAGCTTGCTCAGTGGGTCACATCTGAGTTTGGAGATCATGTCAGGTATGCTTTCGTCTTCAGTCAGAGTTACACTGGCTACCTTTTTTTCATTTGTGATCATGTAACTTACAGCTGAGGCAGCAACTACCAGTGTGGGGAACCAGTACTGTACTAAATATCAATGTACCGGTAGCTGTGTTTTTTAAAGAGTACAGCTGCTGGGTTGCTGTGTGATCATTGGCATGTGTGGTGGTGGTCAGTACACAGCAGCAGGAAAGGCAGTATGTGTATGGGAGTGTTTGTATGTACAAGGTTTGTACATCATCTTTGTACTTCCTTTTAAAAATAAGAGTAATCACTAAAAAAAAAAAAAGGCAAAAGTGTGTTTTGTATTGTCTTTCAGAATTTGTGTTGTGGAGTTTTTGGAGTTCAACACCGATAGCTTCCCAGATAATGGAATCACTTTCTAATCTAAATTATGCTTGTTTTCTGCTTCACACTGGATAAGGTAGCAGAGAGGGTCCCCCATTTTCATTCTGTTTTCCCTTTCACGTTTCAGTGCTGCCCCAAGCCATCATTTTTCCCAAAAAGCTGAACAGCGCTGATCCAGAACCCAATGAATTCAATGAATCAACAGCTGCTGGCTTCAATGAACTTTGTAATAATCCCCGGTTGCCTTACATTCTACTCTTTCATTTTACCTGCTCCTTGTGCTAGCTGTAATTTAAAATAATAATTCCCAAGGATCCATGTTACCATTTCGCAAATGAAGAGCTATCCTCTATCTACAGTCCCCTGTTGAAGGAGCTTATGGTAACAAGCCAAAAGTAATGGCATATGACATACTTTCAAATAAATGGCTGATTATGGTAACAGCTGAGTGTAACACCATACCAAGTGTTGAAGCAAGTAACTAATGAGATAGAGTGTGTTGAAATACATTTCATTCCCCCATGTCACACTCCTTAGTGTAAAAAGGTACTGCATTTGATTTGTATGTTTTTTCACCAACCTGGCTACAGATACAACTGTTGAAAGCCTCCAGCTTTGGCCGTGACTTCTGTTAGACGTCATTGTTGAAATGAAATTGGGTTACTTGGGTGAATAAGGTTTGTTGGATCAAGGCCTATGTTATGTATAAACAGTGGTTGCTCACTTTACTGGGATGGACCAGCATGGTACGGTGATAGGAAGCTGTTGGCACCAAAGCCATGTTTCATGCTGGACGATATTTGAGTTGGCATCAACACTAGTGATCTACAGTGCTTCTAACAATAAAATTGGTGCCAGACATCGAAAACATTAATTTCTTCTATGGTAGGAGTGGAAATTTTTTCATCTTTTAACTAGAACGGAGAAGAGGAGCAGTAGTCATATATCACTTGCTAATCATTGAGCTGCCCAGTACTTGGGATGTTTGATTTGGAAAGTCTGATTATTGCCTGCTCATATATGCCCCTACTTTGCCTGAGACTGGCAGTGACCATGGTCTATGCTTATTTTCACTCCTAAAGGTTTTCAGTTTTTCTTGATTTGTCAACTTGAGTACAGAAAATTTAAACAAGCTTATAGGCACATAAAGCCAACTGGAAGAAACCGCTTGTAAATAAAGACCAAAGGCCTAATCTGGTTTTGTCTGCCCCCGTATTAAAAATTAGAAAACCTGAATGAAACCCAAAATGCTGACCTGTGAAAGTGTTTCTGGGTTCTTGTGGGGAAATGGCACATCTCTTCAGCAGTGGTAGGTATTTATCATGTATGTCACACATTAACACACATCCTACATTTAGTAGTGCCTTCAATCCTCTGTGCATTATAAACCAGAAAGGCAGGTTGAGGCCATGGGCTGCTGTAGTGGTTCCTCCCATAGATGTTAGTTTTGCGAGTGTATCGCTCTGAAAAGGTGGTCTGTACAGGGAGGTTAAAGCATGCCACACCTCTGCATCCTGACCGGTTTCCCTCTCTAGGATTTTGTGGTAGACAACCTGTGGGAATGTTGCCTGTGTTGTGCTAACATGCGGGGCTTGCTGGGGCATGCAGGGTCCTGCTGGACCAGAGGGGTGTAGGCCAGTTACTGCTAAGGCCGTGCTCGAAGGCTGGCAAAGCACAAGGTTGACATGCCTTATCTTAAGGGGGTGTCCTCTGGGCTGCCTTTAAGTAAATGATGTAGACATGGGTACTGCTTGTTAAGGCTACGCAAGGTAATGACACAGCTCTCCGAGGAAGACAGTCATCTGAAACGGTGTGCTCTGCTGGCTGTTGAGAAATGACTGTTGTATTTTCTTTTGGGAGGTTGGTGCTAGCCTGACATTGCAGTGGTCCTGAAGCACAACGCTCAGTTGTGGGATTTGCCATATGGATGGGAAGAAGTCATCTTCAACTTTGAATTCCTTCTGAGCACGCCTCAAGGCCAGGTTAATTTGGCAACATGTGCCAATAGGTCTTGGCTTCAGAAAATGCTGTGGTCTGCTCAGTGTTTTCCATGTAATGCCTTTAACTATAACATGTAGACCTTATATATCTGCTCCTTGTTTGCTGCAGTCTTTGCTATCTGTGTGTAATGATGAGAGATCTTGTCGAGCTCAGCTGTTTGATGCAGAATCTCACCGTTTACATGGTTGTTTCAATTCTCCCAGCCGTGATTTCCCAGAAAGCTTCAAAAGCAGAGGGTGCTTTCTCTTTCCTGCTTCCATCCTCAACTCAGCCTTTTTAGGACCGTGGTGACTTGTATACTGTGGCTTTTAGCTATCAGAATAAAATCTGATGGCAGCCCCTGAACCCACCTTCAGCTCTGTAACTCTGGCTGATATTTGCTGGAAGTACATGTCACCAAGACGGTGGGAGCACGGTTGCCCGCGTATCACGGTTTACAAACTGAAACCCTGACGTGTGACAGTCATGGTAGAGCCATATCCCTGTGTGTGAGATGGGTGTATACTTATGTCAGCGTATGCCTGTGTCCCAGGTAGCAGAGCTGCTATTTTATTCGAACTGGCCAACTCTTTTTGTTTTAATCTAGGATGAATTCGGCACTGTTACAGTATGGTGGACACTGGCATTATAGGATATTTGTGTGCAATACAGGATGCGTGCATATGCTACAGTAATTTGGTGTTTTCTCTGAGGCTTGTTGCTTCCTGGTTATTTTCCTGCTTATTTTTGTAATGTGATTTTTCATATACTTCTGTATTATGAAGCTTTTTGTTTTTTAAGCTATCTCTGATATGCAGCTTTCATATCTTGGCTCCCAGCAACATTGAACCTCATTGTAAAGTCCCTTCGTGTAAAAGCCATCTAGTTATAACTCTCAAAAATAAGAGGCTTGTCTCCTGAGGACAGCTCCATATTGCGGGTGGAGTATAATCCTTAACATTGTTTTTTTGCTTTCAAATAGCTGGGGACAGTAAGTCAAGGAGTGAGAACTCCCTTTGTTTCATGTAGTGTGCGTTGCAGGGAAAGAATGTAACAGAGCAGAAAATGAAGAAAGACATAAAAGAATCTCAGCTCAAGGAGGTCAGATCCATCACAGGCTTAGCGTTGCCTTCAAAGATGCCTGGGACAGGTGGCAGTTCAAGACAATCAGAGGAGAAGCATCCGCTAGCGCCGAGATAAGGGATTCTTGCAGAATCCTGCTATCTGGTCCCAGTTTGCTTTGATGTAACTCTGCTAGAGAAGACTTCTGGGAGCAGGCTACTGCTTCCCTCCGCGATAGGCTGCTGTTGTTCAGCCTTTTAAGGTCTCATTACAGTGGTCCTTGAGGATTAATCCTCTTTAAGGTTTACAAGGGAATGGTTTTGTCTGAAGGCCCAGCCAGGGACCTCGGTACCACCTGTACAAAGCATTATTGCAATCTTTCTTTCTATTTTTTAAGTGGCTCATATTTAACAGTATTTGACAGAAAGTAAAACCAAACATCTCGCCTTTTTTTGCTTCCCTCTTTGGCTATTACTGAGTTTTTGTTGAGCACAGCTTGAGCAGTCCTTTGCAGACACTGAACCATTAGCAGTAAATTGTACGCTTCCGGTTACTCTACTTAGCCTGCTGGTTTTGGCAGTCCTTCTTTTTCTTTTCTTCTCTTGCACCCACCCCCTTTCTCCTTTTTAAAGGAGGGGAGTGGTGATGTTTGGCTTCAGAGTCAGAAATCATCCCGTTGCTGGTTTATTCCTGTGCCTGCACTAGTGGATTTTGCATTCACACCATTCTGCTCGGGGAGGAGGGTTCAGGATATGGAAATGTTGTAAATTATTGTCATTAATTTCTTAAAAAGATGCATCTGCACTTATAAGGGTTTGTCTCTGAAAAACATTTATCGCTTTCTTCAAGGGGCAAAGCCTGGTCTCAGTGAAATAGCAGCAGGCAGGGTGCAGCAATGACGTGTGCAGGAATCATACCCTGGGTTTGATGATGCAATGAGAAGCAAGTGCCTTCTAGCTCCTTGATACATTCTGTTACTACTACTGTTTCTGTGTAATTCTATTATAGATCTGCATCTTGGAGATGGAAAAAAGGCATGCAGCCTTGATTCCAGAGAAAGGAACATTACTCTGAACTGGATTTTTTTTTTTTCCAGTGTCATTCATTATTTCCCTAATTGAATAAAGTGTTACAAAGTCATTCTGATACTGTAACTTTAAGATGGTGGTTGAGATGAAAGTAAGACAAAGGTCCCTGCTGGGTAAGTGAAAACAGTATTGGTGACCCTGACAGGTAAAAGTAAACTTACTGGTCTGAGGGTAATATATAGCTTGAGGGACTCATCTCTTACCTTGCAGTAGAAGTCTTTTAAGTTTAGCTCTTCTGAACCCATATTGAGCAGCTTGATGGCTCTAATTCAGATTATTACGAAAGGTGATAGTGTGTTTTATTTTAAACCCCCCCATATTTCTACCTAGAAAACTCAGTAATAGCTATAAGTTGACCCCTTTCGGGGTAAAATAATGGGTTGTACGTTGTTGCCTACAGGAGTACCTGGTCATCAGTTATGTAGTGATTTTACTTTATAAAGAAAAAGCAAGCAAAAGAGCACCTTCACAAGCCTTCTGGGTTGTTTTTCGAGTGTTCTATTTGGAAGTTATGCAGCATGTTGAAAAGTACTCACGATGCATGTATAGCAGATTAGTTTTCTTTATATATAAAAATATTATAGGAAACCCTATAGCTAATGCTGGCTATATAAAACTGTATGGTGCCATTATTACCATAAATATGCCTGTGACCTTCATACACTCTTACATTTCCAAACTGCACATAATTTAAGAGTAATGCACATATTTCATTTTTATTGTATTTGCGAAGATCATTAAATTCTGCTCATACGAATTTTTTCCCTAATAGCTAATCCTGAAAGGGTGGGAGGATGGGAGAAGCAGAAAATAAGGAAAAAAAAGATTACCTAAAATAAAGATAATAAAATGTGTCATGATGTGAGGTGCTGTAGAAACCTTCAAAAAGACCTGCCTTCTGAAGAAATACAGGCAAATTCTTGGCAGCCTAACTTTATACACACAGGCACACCTGTCTGATTTATATATACACATGCAATCAAGTGCTCTAGCTGTAGTCTTGATGCATATATTGAATATGCATATAAATAGAATAATCCTATGCTTGCTGTCTCTAAGATACAAATACTTTGAATAACATGATGTTAAATTTATGTCCCCTTCCTTAATTTCATGTTAGAGCTAGTTGTTAGCAGTTTAGACTTCTATAGAACTATTCTGAAGGTTGCTGTTAAATTTCTGACTTCATAAAATACAAGGAGTGTGAGATTCTGTTTTTCCACCTGACGATAAATGCATGAAAATTGCCAGTGCTAAGTATTTAATTGAATTTAATGGCTGTTTGTGTAATTTCAATGTCGGTGCCATTATGAAGCATCTTTTCAAACCAAAAGTCAACACCACAGTTTAACAACAGTTCACAGTACTGCACACGGTTGTTAAGTTTGTTTCAGGTGGAAAAATGTTCTTGGCTACACCAAGCCAAATTGTGACCCATTCTGTAAACAGCCCTGACGCCGTTCCTCTTTCATCCTATATGCAAGTGGGCCGGATGGGATGAATGGGAGGTGCTGATTCCAGGCAGCTTGATGGTGATGTGATGCTGTGGTCCAAAAGTTCAGCTGCACAGTGAGGTGAGGAATGGATAGAGTTGCCTTCTGGGCCCTGGGGCTGACTCNAGCCACTCTTCCCCAAGCCTGTAGTGTTGCATGGGGTTGTGGTGACCAAAGTGCAGGACCTGGCACTTGGCCTTGTTAAGGGCTCCTGCGCTTGTCTTTACCCAGGCTCTAAGAAATAATGTCTCTTGGAGACAGGGAAGTAAAATGGCCAGCTCTTGCAATGTTTGTACATATACCATGGTAACATTTACTAATATTAGTATTGGGTGTTTTTCTAAATAACAAAAGTACCTAGTAATCAGTAGGGGTCAGCCATCCTGGGAGTTCAAACTGTAAAGTTCAGCCATTCTTTCATTGTGAGAGGAAAACAATATATGAAAATGAAAACCTGGGGGTTTTTCTGGGGGGTTTTTTGTGTTGTTTTTTTTTTTCCTGTGACACAAACCAAAAATGTGGTACTTGATTTTGCTCAATAGGAGAACAAGCATGGAAAACACGACTCCTGAAAAAGAAGTTTCCAGAAAGTTATAATTGGCTAAAAATAAAGTCTTGTAAGTCCTTACGTAAATCTATTACAGCAGGTGCCACTCAAACCTCTCTCTCTATATATGTATAAATGCATAGATGTGTGTGTATATATTTTTTTGTTACATATATTAATAACTTTGTTGCAGGTTTGGGGCTTTATACCTCTCATTAGTCTAAAATTTTTAAATGTTAGTAAATTCTGTATTTTGTATTAGTAGCAGTAGAATCTTACCTTTTTTATTAAGAAAGAACAAAATTGTAATTGAAACTGATCTCAAGCTAACAAGTGTGGAACAGTCTAGGAGTTGTTCAAAGTAAGTCTGATGGTTACACCAGATTGTCTTTATTTGCCTTTAGAAAATACTTATTAATCTGAAAATGAAAAAAAAAGCAATACGATGGAAGTATCTGTGTGTATTAAGTATTTACATCCATACATGCCATACAGCTGCTGAATGCTGTTGTTAGCATGCATAAATTTCTTTTAGATGTGGCTGTAGCAATTGTAGGTGGCAGCCCTGCAAGAAGAGTATACTCAAAAAGTCTATTAAATGCAATGCGATCTGTGAGAACTGTAGGAATTCACCTTAGTTAAATTGTTTCAGTGAATTTTAGTTGCCAACTGTTGTGTTAAACACTTAGTATAGATTCAAATCATATTAACAAAGGTTTGATTAAGGAAAAAGAAAGCTGGATGGATTTCAAATTGCCTTTCTTCAGAGCCTTTTAGGGTCTCTTTGTGCACAACTCTTTCTTTGGTCTTCTCTTTCCATCAAGGGAATCCAAACTTTTCTCCTTATTTTCCATGAAATCTCATTCACACTTACCTTCCAGACATAGATTCATCCGTTCTTGAATATCCACAAGTCCTTCCATTTTCCTAACCTCTCCGTATACTTTCTTCCTCACACCTGTCTCCCAAAACTGGAGCCACATGGGATTTACTTGTCTGACTTCCATTCATACTGTAAGAGGACAAAATCTTCAAAACTTAGGTTATTTCTGTGCGCTCTGTCCTGTTAGATCCTGTCCTGAGCTCGCATGCGCTGCAAAGCTTTCCATCTTGGGAAGGGCAGTGTAAGCATCGCCTGTAAGATATAGCAAGGACCTGAATACCAGGTGGCAGAGCAGAACCAAAATGTCATTCAAGCAGCTCTCAGAGAGTTTGGGCACTCAATAGGCATCAGCTCAATTCCCCAGTATCTATCTGAGCACTGGCTACGGCTTTGGAAGAACATACAGGTCTTGGATATATGGTGGCAAATAGGGTTTTTCCGTGGTTTGTGTGGTACAGTATGAAACAGTGTGATTTGGCCTTGGCTCTTCAGGTAGGGAAAGTAAAACTCATTCAGCAAAGCTGAGGGTCTCATCCTGTAAAGCGCACAGACTGATTTTGGACTTGTTAGGGATGAAAGCCCTCCCCACCCCACCCAAAACAGCTGAAGACTTGCAAGTATGGTCAGGCTTAGATCTTATAATATTCTAAAAACACAAACACAGATAAAGTACTTCTAAAAATAACTCGATTAGAAGTGATTCCTTTTTGATATTTTGGTCTATTGTCTGTTCCGTAGTTTCTTGGTATATATCATATTTTTTACAAGGTGTAAGTTTTTGGGGAAAAAGGAAAGTAAATCTTTCCATCTGCTCAAGAAAGCCATTTTCTAAGATACTAAAGGACTTGTTAAACATGATTCCTCATAAATAAAGTCAATATAGAACAGCTAGTAGTGGAGAATGTTTTCATCATTGACTCACATTATTTTTTCAAAAAATGAAACAAAACTCCAGGGTTTGATAAAGAGAGGCCCCATGTCATGTGTTCTGTATGAAGTGCTATTTTTCTCTCAAAGCAGTATGCACAGCCCCATTTCCCATTTGTAGCAATTGACAGGCAGAGAGGTTTAGATTTGTTGAAGATCTCCAAGGAAGTTTGTGGCAAAGCCACAAATAAAAATCTTTGTCTAATGTGCTAAGCCCATGCCTCACTAATTAACTAGAAAGACTTTCAAAGTGGATTCAAATTTTGTTCCTAGCCTGGTTTTCAGTTTGGGTAATTTTTTTTAACCCTTCATTTTGTAGATGCTCTTTCAAAGTGTTTTTATTGGCCACAATTTTTTCACATGAAGCTGCTTAAGAACATGAAGCTGCTTAAGATTGGGTCAGTGATTTGGTAGTTAATTACTGTTCAAGCTGTAAACATTGCTTTAACAACCATGCAGAGTTAAACTGCAGCTTGATGCAGCAATGTAAATAAATGGCTGGATTTTCAGAGGTGCTGAGCATCGAGAAATTTTTTGGGGAAGCTCTTGGGTGCTCGGTAATTCGAAAATGAAGAGTGTTTTCTCTAACTTAATCAGCTCTTAGATTAATAGGATTTACACTTTGAATTCCTAGCAAGGTGAATATTTTTGAAGATCCCACTCTTAAAGCCTAACTTAGAGTTCTGATTTCTGGAATCTTGGCCCTAACTTCTAGTCCTGCATTTGGATGCCTTCTTTCTGTGTATTTTGCCAGTAACCAAGGTGAAAATAGGCTTTGCTGTAATGCGTGTGGTTAATTTTGCTTCATAATGGAAGTGCAGGTGTTGCCAGGTGTGCAGTGAATGTGGCAGCTCTCAGAGGAGCGATTATCAGCCTGGACAGCTCTAATCACACCTAGATTTTGACATGATGGGCCCATTTTTCCCCCACTTACTGAAAGAGGTTTTTAAAAAATAACCAAATACTCTTAAGCTTATTGTCATCCCAGCATTTACTCATGTCCTTGTATTCCACAACTGCAGATTGTTACAAAAAGTCTCTTGAAGTTGAGCATCTGCTTAATTGTTGTCCTTAATAAAGCGCTCTCATGCCACAAGGCTTAAACTTTGGTACGCCCACAGAAGAAAAAAAGGAACTTGGACAGCCAAGGTAGTGCAGGGACCTCATGGGGAAATTCCCAAAAGAAAACACTCATTTTAAAAGCCATCTACAGTTGCTAAGTGACAACAGTGGAGTTAACCTGTCTTATAGTTTAGTTAGAAGGAGAGAGGCTAAATTCTGACTAGTGCTTTGAAAACCCCAAGCACTGCTCTTGTAGCTGTAATGCCAAAATACTAAGAACGACACAAAACATGAGAGAGTAATAAAACCAGTGTATTGTGCTAAGTACTTATTAATGATATATTCCTTAAAACCTCAAGTAAAAGTCACTAGCTATACATTAATTTTTTACCAAAAGTCTGTGTTACAAACATTTCCTTTTGAGCTCTCTGCACAGGACGATCTCTTTTGGACATCATAATGCTAAACGGGAACATTTGCTTTCAAATAAACTTATGAAATGGAGAATGTGCCCTCTTGAAACAAAACAGTTTGATAACGTGATATAATACAATTGTAAAATCTCATCAGTTTAGGCCGCGATGTTGTAGGTTCAGGTGCGTGGGGAATGTATATTCCCTGGCCTGTTGAGGATACGAAGATAGAGTCAAATTTATGTCCACAGCCACTCCTATCTTTGCTTTTAAATTGCTAGGATTTTGGAAGTGATGCGTTAGCTAGATATGCTTCTGTCACCTAGCAACATTAAACAGACTTTTGAAACAAATTATATTTGGAGTAGGCAGTTTTGGACCATCATTGGATGGAATAAATCTGCCAATCCCTGGCACTCTCCAAAATCAGATATTTCTCTAGGTGTCCCCTTTGTTAGGAAACCTTCAGAAAGCAAATGGCTTCCAAAGTGACTTACGTTCAGCTCAAACTTGAGCTTTGACAAAACTTCTGGAGAAATAAATACCATGAAGGAAGATCCTGTTCTTCAAAAAAACCCACCCGTGTTCCAGTTAAATGGTGGTCCCGCCATGACAATTAAATGTGTTGATCTTTAGTGCCACATTTCCGTGCACTAAATGAAGTGATCTCCAAAGTAGCTAGTGCTCCAGCCCACTAAGGCCTTACTGGTGCTGGCTAAACCAACACTTGGAACCACAGCAGTAATTAAACTGAATGTTGTTGCAAAACATGTACCTGCAGAGTGTGTAGGTGCTAATGAAATACATGGGTATTTCTGTATGCAGAAAGAAACACAAAATGTAGGTAATAGTAAGGTAGAGTATCTCACAGCTACTTTCCAAAGGTTATGGGGCAGTGAAGATGCATACTCTCCAGGAGATTTTTGTACATGATAAATAGAGCAGGTAGGAGTACTGCATTTCCTGTCTGTTCATTGGCAGCAATTACAATATTGTATTTAATTACAGAGATGGGGTTTGTGTACATTATAACGTCCATAAACAGCAGGCATCGATCAATGATCCTGATTTTCTTGCCCTCTTTCGTTAGCACTCTTGCTCTGAAAGAATAAAGGGAAAAAAACCAAAACAAAACAAACCTTCATTACAACCTTGCAAGAAGAGGCTGGGAAGGGTGTAATGAGGAGTACTGTGCTGATATGTTTTAATAAATATTAGTTTACTGCATACCACAACAGAGAGCAAATACATGCAATTACTTGCAAATTTCTTCAGTGTTTGTACTTATAAATCTCTGCCTAAATCTTCCCAGCTGGGAGTTAGGCTGGTCTTTCTGCTGTGGAAGCAGGGCTTTGTTCTCATGTTCAGCTTCGGCTCAGTCTGGAATAATTCAGAAACGTATTAGATAGATTGCTGCTCCCAAAAGGCATAATGAAATAACCTTCACTCCCAGCCTTAGGGAAATAAGCACACAATCAGGGTTTGGGCAGATTTCTCGATTAAACAAAGAACTAACTGTGCACAAATTGCTCCATAACAATTTGTAAAGAGTCCACTTTATAAATTTCTTGCAGATGTAAAGCTGATATTTTTTAATCAGAATGGCAGGGCTGTTAAAGTTGAAATGTCTTCAACATTTTCCCTTTGCTCCATAATTAGTATCAGAAATATTTAGATTTAAAATGGAATTGGTAACACATCCTGGGTTATTTTTGATTTGGTTTTGGGAGTCAGTGAAATGCAATGTCAAACTCAAGCTAAAATCTCCATTTGATACATACAGTGAACTTAATCCATCTGGAATAGATTCAGGATAACTTGGTGCTGTCAATTTTTATTTTGTTTAATTTTATATGGTGTTCAGCAAAGGAATGAAAAGTTATTGCACTTAATGTTGTTGTGACTTAAGGTGTTCTCCGGTCAAATTATTCAATAAATCAAAATCAGGCTCTGGTTGTAGCTGCTAAGAGTTGTTTAGAGTAGGATATTTAGGAGATTTTTAGCAGCTTTCCATTGATTGAACAAGACGCACGTGTCATGCAAAAAGCATGCAGTATTTTGATGAATAGCTGTATTAGATGGCAAGTCTAGGGACCCAGTAAACACAACTTCTTATTTTACTGGCCTTTGTTTTTAACTCTAGGGCTTCAGTGTAAAAAGAAAATACTACTTGAGTATCGTTCCGATGCCTTACTGCTTATCTATGACCCATGCTCTTATCCTCTGAAATCTCCTGCAATGTTTGAAAATATGTACGTATTTTCTATATATTAGCTTGCAGCCGATTACCTCATTTTTTCAGCTAATTAGGCAGTTTGAAGTCTTGCTCTCTCATCTAAGGATATTCCTACCATCTGTGGAGAATGGTAGAGATTTTCAGACCATACTTTACGTGGTGCAGCGTAGCCTGCTCCTTAGGCTGGTGTCTGCCTGCATCTCTGGCTCTGGTTCTCGTTCTGCTACATCCAGATACCAGAGCTGAATTCAGTAGACCCGCAGTCACATAACAGAAAGCAGAATCCATTCCCCAGTTTCCTATGCCACGCACTGAAGAGGAGCTGTGCTTGTATCAGCACAGCTGTCAGCAGATGCTGGTAGGTCCTGTTTCTACAAGTGCAATGTTCAATTTCAGTTTAAACAGATTTGATTTAAAAAGAAAAGAAAAAAAAAAAAAAAGTGAATGCAGCTACTTGCCGTGAAGTTGCACTGCTTCCTAAAACCAGAGAAGCTCGAGTAGTGCCCAGCCAGTTGCTGCCTGGACCAGCTCTCAAGAGACCAAAGGTGTCGGTGTAGCCTGGGGAGCTGCTCCTGCAAAACTCAGGCTGAGCCTGCATTCATGCCTGATGTTCTCCCCAGAACATCATCTGTCCACTGCTCTGCACTGATGGTAAGTTACAGTAAGTTATCAGTCGGGCAGAGGTTTTGACTCAGAGGCTCTCTGCAGTGTTTTACCCTTTGTGGGTAACATGTAGTTCCTCGTGCAGGCCCAGCTGGCCTGACACCACCTGTCCCTTTCAAAAGAAATTTGTGAGACATAAGCAGAAGGCCTGCTCCTGTACTCCATTAAATTAATGAGAGAACTGGAGTTTCTAGTTGTGTAAGTTTAGCTGTGGTTGGGTGCATGTTATGAATGGGGAGATAAACAAAAATATATAAATACATCCTCACTGAAGAATGGACTTGCCACACTTCTACGGATGTTAGTAACACCCGTGCTCATCTTGTTTGCTTCATGCACCTGGGTCAGTGTGTGACCTCGTGTGTAAAAAGAGTAGAAAAATACTAAAATGGTTTCAGGAGGGTCGAGTGCTAGGACTGCTCACTGTGAAGGGAAACAGCAAAATGGTAACCAGCATCTTGAGCTAAAGAAAAAAAAGACACAACTGAATTTACTGGGAAATTCATCTTATCTTTTACTCCATTTCATGTTTGACAGGACCTTCTGACAGCTTTTACCCATCAAGCAGATATGAAACAGTGTTCAAATTACTTGTATTCTGATAGCTGAACCCAGGGTTAGGAAATGAACTTTACAGTTATAGTGGACATTTAATTAAATACAGTGTTGTTCTGCCAATAGAGACTGTAACAACTGCTTGAGGTACTCTGCTTTTACGCTGGAGAATCCGCAGTGGCATGTTGAACAGGAAGGCCCCAGCTTGGTTTTCTTTTAAAATTGCATTTAAATGTACGCTAGATACACATTCATCACTTTAATCTAAACTCTACTGTAAATTAACATGTATAGCCTCTGAGATCATACACTTTCACAGAAGTACTCTAATGAAACTTGGCAGCTTTTGCCCCGTAACATCATTTGTTCCATTCACTAGCAAAAGCAGACCTCAAACAAGTCAAAACTCTGCTCAGTAATGAGTTCCATTATTTTTCTTCATGTTTTTGGAGTCTCAAAAGCCTCCTGTCCCATGTCTTTATTTTACAATAAGTCAAAAAAGCACGACAAGCCTGCAGATGTATCAAAGGAAAGCTTTCTCATGTAAGATCCTGAGATGTTTGTCATTTACTGTAACCAAGTGTGGGACTTCAATTAGCATGAGTGACTTGTTGTCAGTAAGGAAGCTTTCTTCTCAAAACCGGTATATTAGCTGCTTGATGTTCACGGATGCTGTTACACATACAGTTGCCTGTCGCCGGGATGATTCTGTCGTAGTCTTCTGCATCCCTGTTGATACTCATATAATGCTGACATGAAAACCAGATGCCAAAGTAAGCTCATAAATATAAAGGTTTTGTTTGAATTAACCGTTTCTGTTGATCTCATGGAAGAGTACATGCTATTTATCACAGAAGCACCACTGAGGCTGGGCTGGTGAACGACTTGGTTACAACCACATGCTGTCAACAGGAAGTGAGATGACTGTTGCTCAGTTTTGGGGTGGAATGGGGAGGATGAAACGTGACATGCTGTGTTTCCCTTCTGTAAGGGGAAACCGGCATAACCTAGTTTTGGCCATCTTAATCTATAGCAACGGCAAGGGGGAAGCTGTAGGAAAAACCCAGTCAATACCTGGGGGAAGGTAAAGCAGCGTTTCCATGCAGTTTGTTGTGTGAGCTGTGGTATCTGATCCGTCTTAGCTCAGAGCTCTGATCTGAGCCCACAGCACAATGGGGTAAGCTGGAGAGAGAATGGGCTGCTTCATTGCACCTTGGGTTGCTTAATTTATACAGTCTTAAGGTTTCTGCTGAAGAGGGCAGAGAAACTTTAAGTTTATCCTGTGCCTAACTGCTCTGCTTAATTGTGTAGGCGCCACTGGTAAGTAAGAGACATTAAAAAAATCTGGACTTGTATATTTTCAAGCAAGTTTTTCTTATGTTCTCATAGTTAAATCTAATAAATCTAATGTCATTCAACTTCAAGATAAAAAAATAGTCATGGTAGCAGTCATATCTGCATAGAAAAAATAACTGGAATGCGTTCAGTACAGATCTCTCACCTTCACTAAGCAAGCGATCTTGTAGTCATTCACTAGTTGATAGGTTTTATTGCACTGAAGTAACCTATTAAGTCAGCTAAAAATAACCAGGAAGTCTTTGCTACTTTCTTATCCATCTTTTTTTTTCCCTAGATATACATGTATATATTTTTAAATCTATTAATATATGTAAATGTAGATCCTTCATGAGTTCTGTTGTTTTTCTAATGTTGAAGAAAGCATTAAGTATTAGTAAGATGAATAGAAAGAATTCTAGTTGCAAAGGAACAAAAATCTGTTCTATGTTTTCCCCTTAAAAAATATGACCTGATTCAACAAATGGGTGATGACCCACTGAAGTCTGCCACAGAAGTTGGTGTTGATCTGCAAGTCGTGAATAGGGTAGTCAATGGCTTTCAGTGTATCTGTGTGGATTAACCTCACTGTGTGTCTTCGGGGTCTATTCTCATGAGCTCTCTAGATCCGTATTTTTGGAAGCAGGATCAGGTGCCCAAGAAGTCAGGAGAGAATTTGTCTTAATAATAGTAACTTCTTAAGTAATAAAGAAAAAAAAAAACCAGAAAATATAGTAGAACCATGCTGATGTGACCTGGGATTCATAGCGTGCTTGGGGTTCCCACCAATTATGCCATGTTGCCTAATTGAATTGTGTTACAAACCAGCTAGAAGCAGGTGAAGAGGATACAAAGTCTCTCAGCAGAATTGAAAAAGTCTTTCTAAGAGCAGAAATAAGAAGTGTCCAGTCTGTTTTACAACTATTCCTGACTTGGATTGCTTCTGTTCTTATTTGTTTTTTCTTGGCTTTTGCTCACTTTGTACTTTATTTCTGTCAGATCTTTTTCCTTAGCTCTTTTCATACAGTGTCTCTGCAGCATGTTTAGATAGTGATTAATGGGAACCCTGACTTGGAACACCTGGCTACAGTGAGTCTTTCGTTTAACAGTGGATAAGCCAGCAAACTTTAGGGCAAGGAGCTCATGTACCTCATTCTGGTGATCAAGTTAAACAGCAATCTCTTACATTCAGACCTCACCATGTAGGGGAAAACTGCATATGCAGCTGATAATGCATGTGCAGTTGTTGTCAGTTGCTTTCAGCTTGGGTCTCTGTAGTGCCCCACAGGTTTTATTTGATGTGTCACTTTGTTTTGTCTTTACCCTCCATGCTCCAGAATCCATAGGTGCCTCCCTCTTCTTTTGTGAAAGAAGCTGAAGGTGTTCCATGTGTTTTCTGTGGCTCTGCCTGTGGTTACATTTCCACATGGAAGTCAGAACCAACTTCCTGGTGTGGGAGTACCTCTGCTGCCCATACTTCTGTTGCTTTGTACATGTATGTATGTGCCTTGTGTTGCAGAGCTTTCATTACATAGCCTGTGTTCTGGTTCATCTTTTTTTCCTTGGTTTTGTCCTTACTGCGAAAGGAATGGTTGAAAGATGAAGGTTAAGGATTAAGATGAACATAATGAGGGGAGATAAAGGCTGGTGGCTGGTGTGAGGTTGGGTTTTTCCATTAGTCAGTGTTGAGAGCTGGAAATGTTCAAAGCAGCCCATGGCACGTAGATATCTTCCTTAAGGTGGAGTGAATTGGTCCTGCAGGTACTTGGGTCTTGGACTTTTCTGGTAATATAGAAAAAAACTCCTTAGAATGAGCACTAAACTTTTGGACAGGTCAACTTAGTCTTCTCACTCATTCAAGTGCCTAGTTTAAGACACGTGTAAAAGTGGATGTAAACAGCATTCGAGAAACAGAATACCCATCCTAGGGATGAAAATGTGTCAACACTCCAGATGGCAATGTTGTCACCAAACTCTCAGATGCCCACTATAGATATATATAAATATATATAAAAGCTGTTCTTTTACTCCATGGTTCACATTTTACATGACTAAGTTTTCTTGTGGAACTCTTTGTTTCCAGTTTACCTGTAAGTAAAAGGGATCCATTTGTGTTCAGGGCTTTATTTCACTAAGTATCGTTTAAACTCTTCTTACAGAGCAACTCTCTTGCATTATTTTGGACACATACTCTTTTTAGTCCTTTTTCTGTAGCTTTTACCAAAATTTTTAAAAACCTTGTTGCTTCTGTCCACAGGCTGGACACTACCACTGCTCATGCAACCATGATTTCTGCTGCCTCTTGCAAGGTCACGCTGTTGGCATTTTGCAAGCTCCTTCATGGAGGATTGCTTCTGCTCGCCCCAACAGATCTGAGGCTTGTTACCCTTGATATTTTGTGATTGTTTTATTTTCCCTCTAGAACTTGAATTCACATCTGGTCTGGTCTAGTCTGCAGACAGAATGGCAAATTCTCACTGTTTTTTTGTAAGTATTAATCATAGGGTGTTTCTGGAGCTTCTGATCCCTGCTGTAATCTGATCTCAAATTAAATATTCCACAGGCCCTCCAAACCTGCATGTTTAACTCATCTGTCTCAAAAGAGACTGAAATTAATTTAAAAATTAATTTAAAGCTTTTCCCCTTAGGAGCTTTTATAACAAGTGGTATCTCTCAGAAGTTTAAGTTTCAATAGTCCTTATGTTTCTGTAGTACAGTTGTGTACTTGCACTTCATGCAACTATGAAACAAACCCAGTTCTTCTGACCAGCAGTAGTGACCTTCAGTCATAGAGATATGTCTTGGTGCCTGTAGCATGCCTTCTAGTCAATGCTTAGGAAATGAGCCATTGTGATGATGCAGAATTCAGGTAAAATTTATTTGCAGTTGGGAATTTGAACACAATGCATATTCTCCAGGATGCCTTTGAAACAACAGGAATTGTCAGGAAGGGTGTTTGGAAAAAAACCACCACGTGGCAGCAAAGGCAGAATAGGCCTAAGTGATGCCTGCCCAATGAACTCGATAGAGAGTAGAGAAGATTGCTGATCCATGGGTTAGTTTGGAGAATCTGGCCTTTGCTTCCAGCAAGGATTGCAGTGCTACAGTGCTGGGAGAAACGATGGACAGAACGAAGAAGCGGGTGTGAAAAAACAAGGTTAAAACTAGTCCTCTACATGGAGGATCCCAAGGACTTCCTGAGGTCACTAGACGTTTGTCTATGTCCAGCAGACAAATAAGCAACAAAAGACAGTAGGAAAGGGAATGGCCTGACATAAGCAGTAGCAAGACACAATTCATATGAAAAAGCTGTAGGTTTAGACTAATTAACAGTCAAAAAGGAAATTAGCTTTGTAGAAGGCTGCACCACATCTTGATGCAAAGGAGAAAGAGGTCTAAGCAGAAAGCTCAGCAATTGGCCCTCCTGTTGTAGGAAGATCAGAAGAAATTAGATATATCAGCAACACAGATGAATAATGGGAATTCTCCCAAAGTAGCGAAGATGGCCACAGAGTGGTAACGTCAACTACAGGTATTAACACAGACAAAGAGGTGGGAAGACTAAGGGAATGTGATAGGAATGTGGTAAAAGGCATATTGCATGCCAGTCCCAATAGGTCAACAAATTTTGTGGAAAACTTACAGGCATAAGAAATTTATTTATTAAAAAAACCCCAAACAAACAAACCCTAAACCCAAACAAACAAAAAATGGTCTGTTAAACCATCACTAAACTCGAAGATGGAAGCAGAGGTTTTGGTTTGGTAAGGAACAGCTTGGTGGACACACTGAGATATCAGTCTATAGGGATGTGTCTACGGTGATAAGTATATCTGTAGTCCCAGCTACGTTATAGATGTTTTTCTCAGTAAAACATCCATTTAACTTTAGAAGCATGGAGTCTTCTCAGACTAACTGATGTCACCTTTTAGAACATACCATAATGTATCTGTTCAGCATTGAAGATCACATCCTGCTGGTTGAATGAACGAACTTGCAGTGAACTGAAAATAGGAATCATTTTATTGGTGAATGATGGACAACATGTATGCCATACCCTAGTTAAGTGTACACAGCTTACCAGCTCCATCTGTAATAATGATAATGAATATGTATATTAAAAAAAAAAGCCAAACAGAAAACCAAAACCAAAATAGGCTGTGCCAGAAACATCAGTAGCCATCGGGGACTGAATATATATTTCTTTTTAAATAATCTTGCCAAAAGGAATTTCTTCTCTTTTCCTTTCTATGTCTGTACTTGAATAAAAACTGAATTCATGCAAGGTGGCAGGGCAGCACCAAAATACATAACCTGTTCTGAAGGCAAGATATTGGAAGAAAAATAAATTGTTTGTGAGATATTCAAACCCTGAGAGAGAGATTGAAGAGATGCAAGGAAAACTTTCTTTGCTCTGTGTGGCTGTTCTACACTTCTGTCAGCCAAGCCCAAGGTGACAAGTTGTTGACTCAAAAGGCTCTGCAGGAATGTTAAACGGTTATCGTTATTTAATACTTACGCTCTATTAAGTGACAGCCTCATCTTTACATCTTCAAAACACTTTTCAAGCACACACTAGTTTGCAAGTCTGGAGGCTGCTCTTTTTTTCCAGGCAGGCCTCGAGGTCTTACTTAAATCCTGCAGTGGAGCTGAGCTGGGGAGGAGTTACAGGGTTTCTGCTTTCACTGGTCCCTGCTTGCTCTTTGTGGCACAGAAGCAGTCTCAAATAGGTTGGCTTACTCTGCGGGTTGTGGCTGGTGAGCAGAAGTCCCCTTTTACCTGTGATTACTGAGGGCTGGTCATTTAGGAGCTCTTTTATGAAGTTGTTGGCATACAAACTGAACAAACAGCTACAGGGGTTGCAATCCTGCAACTTTCCTGCTGGTTAGGGGAAACCTAAAACTCCTTCATTTTGGGGGGCCAGGGCTAAGTTATACTTCCTTTTTGGTGTTCACTCTGAAGAAATGCCATTCTCTTACTCTAATCCCCTATTGGGAGCTTTACAGTTCTTACCAAGCACTGAAAACAGCATGCTTTCTAAAAACCTGTATTAGAATGTTTGGGAAATTAACTATTAATAATTTGGGTTTGATTAGTGTCTGAGTAATAAATGTATTTGAAAATTGGAGGTAAAAATTTACCCCTCTTACAATCAGACAGCCCCCTTCCCCCCACACCCCTTAAGCATATTGACTTCAGGGAACTATAACTTTAGGAAATTTATAACTTGTGTACTTTAATCTCTGCTGAGGAGCCTAATTTTAGGCTTTTCAGTTTTGGCTGTAATTACTGTATACTTTCTCTTAGATTCAGTCCCTCCTTTGAGTTCTGTGAAGTATTCTGAACAGTTTTGCTTGCTTTGTTTTGCAGCTGACTTTTAAATTGCTGTAATCTGTTCAATGTTACATGATTATTTCAGCTTAGAATATCTCCACCACACAATTCACGTGCTTTATAATTAAGAAACATTCATAATGAAAAACTAGATCCAAACAATGAAAGACAAGGACAAGACTTGATCATACAGCTAGGGGAAAAAGCAGCAACACCCCAAACCTCACCATATTAAGAGTTCTACTTTTTTTCATGTGTTTAGTTCATTGTTTTCGTCATCTGATGTTCTCTCCGTCTTCATCTAGCCAGCAATGCAGTACAATATCTATGCTTCAAACGTACTTTGGAGAAACTGTAATTTTTGCAACACCTGTGAAATTGCTTCTTAGACCTCTTGCAACACCCCTTGCTGACCCTTTATGCTGGAAGAAGAAAACGTTAGCTCAGCAGAAATCAGCATGAGAATTTAAATCAGTTAAGGTACATTAAAGTCTTTTATACTCATATATTCAGAATTTTTCACTTAAAGGGCTTGCATTTTTTATGAAGAGACACGTAGTGTGTAAAAGTGAAATACATTCAGCACATGATGAAAAATATCTTTTTTTAAGAAAGAGGTCGGGCTGCTAGAAAGTACTCATAATACTAGGAAAATATCAAATTATGTGACAGTAGTTGCACATTTTTGAAGCGTGACCAAATAACATATCACTTGAAGCATTTCCCTACCCTCTTGTTTTTTCCCCCCTGGAACTGAGAGGAAATGGATACTACACACCCACCCATTCACAAAAATCCTGGCGGGAGGCCAACTTCCCTCTCTCTCTTCATCCCTGAGCCAAGGTCCAGGCTCTTTTTCCCTTCTCCTCTTTGCGGTTGCTGCCTGCCAGATTTGTACCTATTTCAGCAACAAATGAGCTCTATGAGGCCTTCTCACAGAGGTTCCCTAGTATTGCTCATTATCCGCACAGATCCTCCTCCCTCTGCTTCCTAAAACCTGCGTTTATCCCAGACTCTGGCTTGTTGGGGAATTTTTTTTTCTTTTTAGCTGTTACTTTATTTCCTGATTCTCCTTCAACGTTCTCTGCGTTCTCATCTGTCATTTCAAAGTGTCTGTACTGGTATAGGCTGCTGCCAGCAACTGAGGGAGAAAGAAAAAAGTTCAAAAGCCCTTGCACACATCCGTATGCCAGATCTTTGCCAATACCTCTTCCCCAGCTGGTTTGGCAGCAAAAGTAATACCTGTTATGGCAGCAGTGGCTGCTGCAATCACTCCAGATGCCGTGGCTGGAGCAGTGTGGCAGGATTTAAACGCACAGTTCAACATGCCAGTGCCTGGGGGTTTGAGTCTGAAGCTGTCAGATGAAAAACAGTGTGTACTGAATTGTCCCCATAGTGATTCTCAGCTGCTTTGGGAATGTGGGTTTTGGATCATGTCCAATGAATGATTTTTTTTTCTTTTTTTTTTTTTTTCCCCCCTCTTTTCCATGGTGGGGTTAACACCGTATGAAGAAGCACTGAGTTGTTAAATGGAGAACATTGGCTGGAAAAAGCCCTTCCCAGCAGACACCTCTATATTTTATGTGATGGGCTGGAAACTCCCTGGCCCACTTTAGCCTTCAGTCTGCTGAGGGCTGGTAATGTATGAGCCTCTACAGGAGGGTGAATGTGTCCATGTATGTTGAAGAGTGTACGGCCGTGCCCTGCTTGAGAGGCTGGCTCTGCTCACTGCTGCCCTGAGAGCATAATTAGAGCATTAGTTTAGCATCCTGCTGGCCGCAGCTGGGCTTGTTCCCACTTACCCTTAGGCTGGGGACGTTAGCACAGAGCCTCCGTGTCCATCGCAGTCAGAGGGGTGGCTGGTGCTGGTACTTGTGCCCACCAGCGTCCCACCAGGTCAGGTGCTGACGCCAAGTGCCGTGGGCACCGTGCAGGCTACCCCGGCTCCAGGCTCACTGCCTGAATAAACAGGCCAGGACTGTAGCTGTGATGCCAGGATTTATTTTACCACAGCTCTGCTCTTGCTGGGGACCTCGTGAACCAGCCTGGGCAGATACAGCACAAGCATGGCTTTGCTCACGGGGGGTCAGCGGCTCCAGGCTTCTCATCCCGCTCCGCTGTCCCTGCTGTACTAGCAATGGCAGGGGGCTGTGGTGAGGGGAGAGTAGGGTTGCAAGGGCAGAGGAGAGAGGCCGTGGCCTCTTTCTGTGGCTGCAGGTTGTAGTCCCTGAGACAGCTTAACTGTCCGTGCCATTTCTGGGCTGTGGGAGCGTACCAGATCATTGTGTGGCTCGCTCATGGGAGGCGCAGGTCCCAGTCCTGAGGAGAGCTTTGCTGTTCTCTGATGTCTGCACATACTGGTCACATCTCTTGCATGCAGGCAAAGCCTCAGTGGGCTGCTCCGTATGTGTACCAGTTGTCCCTGGTTCTGACAGAAATGCTTTCCTTTAAGAACCAAATAGGCAACAAGGCTGCTTTGGGTTGGTTAAGTTCCTTCTTCTGCCAGGCCTCCGTCAAACTCCCAAAAAGTTGTTATGTTTGAAGTCTGCTGTGTGGTTTGCTGGGTTTGTATAAGCGAGGTGAGTGAACTGGGTTCTCAGTCAGACTTACTTTAATCTTATTGTGAATACAGCTGGCCATCGGTGCAAATCAGGAATTATTCACGTTCCTTAAAGTAGCTCTCATTTCAGCGTGGTCTTCACGCTGCTCCTCACCCACCAGCTCGGCATCGGGGAACGAGGAGTTTCCTTCTGCGCAAGGCACACAGCTTCGAGACAGGGATTTCTCTCTGCTGAACTCATGTGTGCAGGAGAAACACCATCTGCCTACGAGCCAAGTGCTTCAGTTAAGAATGAACTTAATTGGGGATTACTTACGGAGGGTTTACTGCCCCCCCCCAACCCCCACCCCGTTATGTGCAGCTCGGGGGGAGAGGAGGGAGCCTGAGGCTCTTGTTTTCTCTCTAAGCCTGTGCCTGAAAAGGAGAATCTCCCTTGAATTTTTTTTCAAAAAGCAACTTCTACGCCAAATCTGTAATCAGATACAAATAGGAATGAACGCCAAAAGCAAAGGCAGCCAAAGGGAGCTTTTCATCTTGAAAACTGCTTTCTCACCTGGCCAAGGAGGCCCTGCATGTGCTTGGCACAGTGGGTCAGCCCTCCCTGAGTCACCCATGAGGGCCTGCCTGCTGCATTCTCAAGTGTTGACTCTCAACTCCGTTGAGTCCTGGTTGTTGCTGCCTCACTTTGACCTTCCCAAAATCTTTCAGGTGAGAGGGGAGTAAAGGCATGTACCTCTTGTCCTGAGGACTGACATGCCACATCTCCCTGGAATGGAGCTTATAGCCTGGGTGCTTTAGGAAGTAGCTCCTTAAGATTTCTGCCAGAACACACCAGCTTTGTGTGTGAAGGACAAGGTGGTATTTGCTAGTCCTTTTGAAACATCTTCTGGTGGTCTCAGCTTCTACCGTACCTCATCACAGGATTGTTCACTGCATCCCAGTTTAAGGTTTGTTGTTGGTGATTGTCTCTGTTGTTGGTTCCCCCCAAGTTCTACCCATGAAGTACTAATGAGCCTGCAGGCCAATGAAAAATAGCTTTCCAGCTCCTACCTGCTTTACCCATTTGGGACTGTTCAGCAAGTTCTGGACATCCATTTTGGTGAACTGAAGAAAATGCTAAATACACTTGTTGCTGCTTTATAGCCTTGATCATGTTTGCACATGAGAAAGGGACAAGCCCCTCTTATTTGCTCTTCATCTGCAGTGAAAGGCAGCTTGTGCCACCATTATTGTAAACATAGTGAAGTGTTGCCATCTTGTTTTGACTAATGAGAATATGTCACCAAGAGGAATCTAAGAGCACAGGCTATTGTTGATGCCGCTTGTTCACATTCCTCTATCAAGAAGGCTGCTGAACTCAAGCGTGATTGAGAGTCTCTCAAGGATGACCCTGGGCTTGGGCATCAAGTGAGAGGTCATTTTTTCCAAAGAGATGTCACCCCAAGTTAAACACTTGGAAAAGACAAGCCATGGTGATCTCTCGTGGAGCTAAAATAGAGACCTGGATTTCTTCAGCGAATGCTTGTTACATATTTCACTCTTTAAAGTGCATTCATAAGATGCTTACATGAGTTATTCTCTTTAGCTCATTTAAGGTTTTTATTGCTGAAGTATGGGAAGATGAAATGAAACTAATTGCAGACTGCTCAAGGAAAGAAAGGAGCAGAAATAACACTTGCAGAGAAAGATGAGATGATGCTTTTCCTGTGTTCCTAGGACTCTTCTCTGTGTTTGTGGGTTAGAGGATGTGTGGTTTTCTTGTCTCTGAACTGACTTCCATGGGGCTCGTCTGTTTGTGGCAAGAGGGTGTACTAGATTTGGAAGGAAAGCTGTAGTCTGTTGGCTGGTGCCTGAGATGGGGCTTAGATTAACTCTGGCACCCTGAACCACCAACCCAAAAAAAAAAAGTGCTGTTTGGGTAGGTATAACTTCTTGCAGAAGCTGAGCGAGATCACTCAGAGAAATAAAATTTAGGAGGTATCTTAAATACCAGGTCAGGCTGGTGAATCTCCTCCTTGATTCAGGTGATCAAAGAGAATGTAGAACTGGAACTTGTACATGCAAACTATTCTTATTTTGCTCTTAACAATATATGAAATAAATATGTGCAATAAAGGAATAGACAATGCTGTTGTCTGTTAAGTCTTGTTCAACTAGCAGTTGTTACTACCAAAGATGCTTTAAGGAGAGTGGCCAGGCAATTTCAGCTAGTAGCTGAACGTGCTAGGGAACAAAAAACTGCAACAGAGGACTTGCTGGAATGTTGTAAAAAAAACTTCTACAGAAGTGGTCTGTTTCAAGTTGAAGATTGGGGAATGGCATAATAAAAAAATAAATTGTTTTTCCCCTTTTTGTATTAGAAAAGCCTCAGGCCATAAACGTCTTGAAAGAAATGGATTTTTTTTTTTTTTACCCTTCTGAATGGATCAGAGTTGCTTGAAAAAAATCATATTATTTGTGCATAACCCACAAGAGCAGCAGGGTTTAGATTCCTATTTTTAGTATCGGTAAGTCAACCAGCTTGGTACGCTGGGAAATCCCCAACTCTTGGCACCTAAAGGTTAATATTATCAGCTCTCCAAGAACTGGTTTAGGAGATATTTTAGTTCCATTAGCTCAGCTTGTGTTATCAGTTGTAATAATAATAGTAAATTTATTGCTTGTATTATCGTAGCCCCTCAAAGAGCTGGATAAGACTGTTATTTTCTCTAGTTCATGCTGAAACTTACAGTTTTTTATTTCCACTTCAAACCTAAATTCAGCCTTTCCACTAAAATGCTCAGAATGGATCTTTCTACCTCACATCTTTTCAGTAAACAATCTTCATAAACCCAGATCGTAGTCTTAGGGCAGAACGTAGAAGAATCGTCAACTCTTAATAGAGAGGACAAAAAATACCCTTTGTACAGGAAGCATCTATGTAGTCAAGTAAAAAAATCATTGATATGTGACGTGCAATTCTGGCGCAGACCAAAACCTGTGCAAAGAACTTTAAAGATTATCACAGTTAATACCCACAGATTTTAGTGCCAACAGATACCCTTTGTCACATAGATGTACTGTCCTGCCATCCCCAAGTATCTAGGTGTTCAAAATAATAACTTTGTGTATGTGAGCATGCAAAACACATACCTTTTGAAAGATCCTGTACCTACATACCTGCTCAGGTGTGGTTTTGTTGGATCTTTTTATTTGCTCACACGTTATGAAACCTGAGGGTTTCTAATTTTCCAGCTTTTCTCTCCAACCATAACAGCTGGAAACATACGTGTGGGTTTTTTGTTTTGGTTTGTTTTTTTTTTTAAATGAAAGCTGAGATTCTTACTTAGTGACATGACTGAAAAGACTGGAGCTTTAAAAAAAAAAACTACTGAAAAGAAAAATAAGATGCATGATAAAATCACAAGAGCTGGCTACACTAAGTCCACTGAAATTAATGATAAAACTGTCATTGACTTAGTGGGACTTAGTTTCATCCTGAGCATGAAAATAACTGAAAATTATGTTTTGAGTCACGGCAAGGTTAAAGTAATGGTTGCTGAGGTATCCTAACCTTCATGTCCCTACGTGACAGTACTTGATTCCCCCTAATAAAAATGTTATCTGTTCCTCTCCTCTTTATGTGATAGTTAGAATAACTTCAGCACTCTGACGGCTTGTGAACCCTCACCACACCGCTAGGTGCAGTCAGTCCCTGCTTACAAACATTCTGAAGGATTTTCACATGTTTGGTTGTTTCTTTTTGCCTGAGAATGGATTTAAGAGCATAAGGATAGTTGATAATTTATTTTTTAAGGTTATGCTAAAGTTCTGGGCATACCGTGGGTCTGTGCTTTGTGACTGATGCCAAAAGATGCTGTCCCAGTACCTTGCTGTGATTGCTCCGATGATGACGGTAGTGACGGACATGGTGAGAGTGCCCTTACTTGTAAAGAGCTGCCTCATGTCCTTTCCCTCAAACATGCAAATGCCAGTATTTTGATTAAAACTTCTCAGTCGGCACAAAGCAGTAGAAGCAGCAGGGAGTGACAGCAAACTCTGTTTCTGAGCTGCTTTGCTCTCTTGAGGGTGTATTCCTGGCAAGTGTCCCCAGGAGCCACATGGGCATGCGGAGGGGAGGGCAGAGGACAGGAGCCTCCTAGCACTGGCTGCCTTCCATCGCCTCTCCTCTTCTCCGTGTCCGCTTGTCTTTTTTCTTCCTCCTCCTTTCATACTTGTTTCTGGGATTCAACAGTATGTCATGTGCTCTTGAGGCATTCGAACCACCATGTGTATTTTGTCCAGAAAGAAATAGCGTAGTGCTTTGTCCAGTGGTTTGTTGGCTATGCAGTTTTCTCACTCTTCCATACAATTCTCTGCCATGTGCCAATTTAACGGCTCGGTTAAATAACCATGGAGGTGCAGTAACCTTTCCATTGCTAAGGGTAAAACTTCCTTCCCTTTGTGTAGCCAAATACGCCAAAGCAGGCTACCAAAGCAGCACTGCTTTTCCAGTTTAACAGGTTTAGCTGATGTTAACTGGATTGCCACCGAGTTTATTACAGTTCCATAACTCACCCAGGGTTGGCAGCGAACGTTTTGGTTTTTCTTTCTTTGCCAGTGCAGGGGTAGTGATAGTCAGCGGGGCTCTCAGCCCTGCAGATAATCTCTTCAGGGTTATCATTTACTTACAAACAGACGTGTGAAGTATTTGTGAAAAGGCTTTTGAAGTGGCATTGCACTCGGATGCTGCCCGGAGCTGCAGAGCAGGCGGTGTTTACACAGGGGCAGAGGATTTCTCTGCCCTGCGTGGTTCTCCTCAAGTGCTCGTATTCTGCGGCAACGCTGTTTGCCTTTCTAATGAAGTGAACTGTTTGTTTGAAATATGTGGTAGAAGGTCTTTAAACAGAGACTAAAGTAAACTTTCGGGCTGTTCAAATAAGCCGTGCGTATCTGGTTTGTGAAGTGAAGGAAAACAATTTGGCTGCAGCTTACCTCTGGGAAGGGCAGTTAGGAGCTGTTTAAATAACACACTGGGCTGCAGCGGATGTTGCTGCAGCCTCTTACGGGCCTTCGGTGATGACTGCTGCTCATGTAGGCATTCCTCGGGATGCTGCCTCGATGGAGAGCTCAAAATGCTGTCGTTATTTAAAACGGGGATTTATTCATTAGCTGCGAAAACTTGGGTATGCTCGTATTTGATTAAAACCAATCCCAATTAGACAATGGACTGTTGAGAGCCAACATATGCTGCTGCCTTTATAACGTCATTAGTAACGCAGAGTCCCCACTTTGAAATAAGATCCTGCCCGAGTACGCAGATATCTGTTTCTGCCTAGCCAGATGGAGGTCAGCAACATAACTTAAACTGCTAATCCTCATTGTGGAGAGGGGAACAGGAATCTGAGGAAGGTAGTAACAAATGAACTTGGATCCTGCTCCTGGCGAGGCACAAGGTATTGATGGCTGATACAATGCTTGGAACATGCACTGCAGAGCTCCGGTAATAAGTTTCTGCCTAACCACAAGCAGAAGTTCAGAGAGCGAAGGAGGGCTGGGAGAAGTGATACTTTTTGTGGTTATGGCATTACAAGTCATCTTGGAGAACCTTACTGCTGTTCCCGGCTCCGCCACAGTTGTGCCTAATGGGAGCGTTTGTCGGCTGCGGCACAGTTTTTCTCAACAATGACTGGCAAAACGGAGATCTTGATGGTAGGGTGCGCTTTTCACCCCCTGCCATACCACAAAACAATTAAAACTGGTCATGTGGGGAGTTCAGGAGCAAAGATTTCCAGCCCTGTCCAATAGAGACCATATGTTTCCATCCATAATTTATATTTTTTTGGTGGAAAAGAAAGCGCCAAGTTGGTTGGGACTACAATGCCGCATCCTCTGGCATTGTTTCCCTCCACATTCTCCTTGGGAGCAAGGGGAGTCACAACACTTCAGACTCCTTTAGTTCAGCATAGAGATTAAAACAAACAAAAAGTCCTTATGCTCCCGGAGTGCAATAAATATGCTAGAATTTCAATAGGATCCAAACAAGCGACAATAGTAGCATTAAGAGCTGGCAAATCCTTTGATGTTATTGACCAGAAAAGGACTGCTGTCGTCTCTGTCACAAACATTTAAACTTTTGACCTCCAACCTTTGTGTCAAATGGCTTTTCCATATGGAGGATTACTATACCTCTCCGAGTGCCACTGCATTTAGTAGAGTATCAAACACTTCACTGGTGGGAAACTGATGCTTAATGCATTGGAAAATCTCCAAGATTGCCATAGGGTGGGACTGAGGAGAGGTGTCCCCTCTTCTTCTATCGAAGGGTAAAT
The DNA here is from genome assembly GCA_013400535.1 of Scopus umbretta. Lineage (NCBI taxonomy): Eukaryota > Metazoa > Chordata > Aves > Pelecaniformes > Scopidae > Scopus > Scopus umbretta. The sequence continues at coordinate 28,647 of VZTL01069578.1, read as the reverse complement.
GAAGTCCCCCACAAAGTTCCCCTTTTTACTATAGCCAGATTGCATCTGAACTCCGTGCAGAAATGCAGAAGGGAGGACTGCATCTCAGTGGGCAGGGGACAGACATCTTAAGTTATTTTTATTACCACCATGTGCTTGACATTAGCTGTAGACCAAAGGTCTCTTTTGTGTAACGTGTTGTGCAAACGTACAACCGAAAGATGGGCTTTTACAGCTTTCATGCTCGTGCTGCAGAGCTGTTTGGGCTGAGGCCTCGCAGCTCAGGCACTGCCCTTCTGATGTGCCGGCTGAGTATCAGGGGAAGGAGTTTGCAGCCATCTTGGCCTTGGGGAACATGCCAGGAGTGCGCGGAGCATGAGGGGCCATACTGGCCCACACCACAGGTCCATCCAGCCTGGTATCCTTTCCAAGCACTTACCAAAAGCAGATGCCCAGGAGTTAATGTAAGAACATGTCAGGTGATTCTCCTCTCCTTTTGCCCCTAAGCACTCTCTCAACTTCTCAAAATTTGCAGTCCGGGAATTTCCTGGTGTGTAAGTGGTTTCTACACATTTGGACCCTTACTGCATTTCTCTTCTGTGACTTCCCTCTTGAAGCCATTTAAACTTTCAGTGTCTGCAGCCTCCTGTGGCAGTCGGCCGTTTGGCAGGGAATGGTGGTCTGTGCGCCTCATCCTCATTTGGCCATCTTTCCTCTCTTACGGCTTCTGTTGTCTCCTTGGAGCACCCTTGGCTTCTCCTTTAGGATGTAAAGAGAGGAATGAAAAGCAATAGCTTCCTCTTCAGTGCCTCCTTACCCACTGGGAGTGCAGAAGAACAGTCCTTTCCCACTCCTCTTGTATTTGGGGGGTTGTTCTCCACCTAATTCTACATTTTCTCCTATCTTGTCCCTTAATCACCAAGCTGAAGAACATGGCTGTGCATAGGCAGGTAGTGTAACTTTTCCTCTGGTCCACCTGGACTGGAGGCTGGAGAAAGCAATGCTGTTGTAATCATCTATGGTAGTGCCAAAAAGCTCAGTCAGAGACTGAGGCCCGATTGCGGTAAGCACTGTAGAAAGTTGATGGAAAGATGGAAACTACCCTGAAGAGTTTGCTTTCGTGCTGTTGTTGTGCAAAAAAATCTTTGCTAATGGTATGGGCTGCTTTGCCTGCTGCTGCATTTGTATGCTTCTGCCTGTTCATGTCACCATTCTTCCATTTTTCCTTTTCTCTCATTAACGGGAGTGTTTTTCCTCCCTGTTAGGGCTGGACCGACCCATGCAGTCCGTGACACTCAAGTCCTAGCAGTGAGGCTTATGTGAGTAGGATGCAGTGCAGGCAGGGGAGCTCAGGAGATGCTGGAGCTGGTTCTGCAGCCAGGTGCCCTATGCAGTTGTGTGCCCCTACTCCACAGCTCTGATGCAACCAGATGCAGCATCTGGTTTTGACACATCACGCGGGGCTGTCCTCACAGCGCATAAGGTCCATGAGCGTTAATTGAGTTGAGATTGTCAACTCTGATTTTTTTGGGTTTTTTATGTTTTTAAACAAGTATGCTCAGAGATATGTGCCCTTCATCCCATTTCTCAGTGGTGGTGCTAGCTGTAAGTGGGTGATGTAAAGGCTTGGCTGCTCTTGGTAAGCAGCACTTAGTTCCCAAAGCAAGAGAAGCATAGGCTGGATCCTGCCACTATGCCTGCAGGGAACAAGACATGGGATGAAGGTGAGGGTGTTGATATGACTTTGTGAACTTCCCACACACTGTAGAGAGAAAAGCCCTTTGTTGGGGAAGAGGAAATGGGGAGACCCTAACAATAATCCTAAAAACCCAGCAAAAAGCATGATTATATCTAAAACTGATTCTCTCACCCTCTGTCTGAGTAATAGGAAACAAAGAACAAGTTTTCTGTAAGGAAAAACAAACTTTAAAAAAGGTCATGAGCAAAACCCAAGAGAGGTTCATAAAGAACGAGCAGTTTTAGGCAATTGAACCACTCTTTTTAAGGAATTAAAGAAATAATGCGTTGTGGATAAAATACTGGTATTCTAACTCTTTGTTGGGACTTCTCACTGAAGAGGGTCAGTGTCTCAGAAAGGATATCTCTGTGTTAACAGTGACCAGACCGACAGATAGGGAAATGATGTAAATTGACTATGGCCCTTTTCGTTAAAAATATTTGCCTCAAAACTTGGCTTGAAAAAACTTAACTCAGATGGACTGGAATATTGACAATATGACATTCTCAAAAATAGGCTGAATGAGCACTTAGGATAAATGTCAATATGGCAAATTAAGGGAACTCGCTGTACTTTCCATCTTCAGTAATGATCTGAAACAAAAAGTACCCAGCGTAAAAATGAAATTTAGGGGAGAAACTCTGTAAGAAGCTGAGGGAGGATGAGGGAACAAGGAGGAAGAAAACAGCTTAAAGTCAAGTGTTTAGAAGTGTCAAGAGGTAATAACGAAGAGCCAGTTTGTGTTGCCTCTCCTTGACTTGAGCAGTACCCATTTCACCAGCCGTCCCCTAGAAATGGTAGGGTAGGTCGCTGCCACATGATGAAGGCACTGTCTCATAGTGGGAAAATGAAGGGTAATGGTATTTGAGACTGTATAAGAAACACATACCCCTGCTGGAAAGAGAAATTTGCAGAAATGGGTTATTTGTATTACAAATTTCTGAAGCTGCCTCCTCTTAAACAGTGTCACGTCAGCTTACATGAAAACCTGATGTCCAAGAGTGCAGGGGTGGCAACTATATATCTCTCCAAGCTGGAAAAACCCAGAGAGCAAAACCAAGTGACTGTGATTAATTTGGAATATGGACATAGAGATTAAAGGATGTAATAAATGTATGTTATTGAGTGGCCTGACAGCACATGCGATAACTATCTGCTGATCTGCAAGAGCTTGAAGAGTGTAAACACCACAGAAGGAGAGTAATTGCTAAGGATGGTACAAAGAGAAGCTAAATAATTATGAATATTGGGATGAAATTTTAAAAACTCAGGTTGAACAGCAGGGAAAAAAAAAATCTCTCCGAGTGTTCATCTGATTGTGCATCCCATAGAATCTGAACTGTTTTAATATCTAAAAATAGACATAATTGATCTAATTATACTTTTCCCTCTCTAATTCCTATCATGCCATAAATTACTCATCAAAGCTGCTAAGTATAACCTATTTCCAAGTCTTTCACCCTGTGGTCCAGACCTTCAGCTGCTGGAAATCTGTTCAGCTACAGTGATTTTCATCGTGCTGTACTGATACCCAACTGTTTGAGGTTTGGCCTTTCAAATAGCTTTTAAACTTGATTCTGGTACACAGAAGAGCACACAAGTCTCCAAAGCATCATTTAAACAAATAACATTTGCGGACTGACTCATGCTGCTGCTTTATAAAGCTTGTTGAATTACCCAACTTGTCTTTATTTGTTCCCACATCAAATCAGCAGCAATACAAGGATATTTCTAGATTTTTTTCCTAGTTTCTAGCTTTATGTTACATCTCCTTAGCCACTTGTAACTTTGCATCTTACAGAAATTTGTCATTGCTGAGTTAATGCGTGCAGCTGATAGCAGGGCATTCCAGTGGTTCCCTTGAGCTGTGTTGAGCCGTAGGGAATAACCAAGCTGTTGTGTGGCAGCTCCTTGTTCCCACTAGTCAGGATGCCCATGTTAAACCTCTGCTTAGGAGTAGTTTGGACTTGAGAGCCTTGCTGTGAGATTTCTCTTTTAGTTCTCTCCATTGTGGATCAGGATTTATTTATTTTATAATCTTTTCATTTCCTTAGTTTCCACTTTGTAGCTCACTTCAACCACTGGAATTTGCTGTGTGTTACAGAAATGGCTATGCACACGTGCATCAGTACAAATTATTTGTGTATATATTGTGGTTATGCATCCAGTTACTTGCTGCTCATAGAGAAGGAAATGCTGAGGATGTGATCCTTCATACACATGTGTAATCAAAGGTGGGAAGTGTTCCAGAGCAGCTGGGTAAAACCACTTGTCTGGGGTTGTTGCAAGTTAAACATGGATGCTTGTTTTGTTTTCTGTAATTCCTGGGAGGGGATTTTTAAGTGGTGGAGGATGCACTGACGCATGGTGGCATGAGAAGTTAGGGAGAGCAACAACAAAACAGCAAGTGTGTTGCAAGGCAGAAGCTGAATTATTTTTTTGCTGCAGAGTCCATCGGAGGTAGCAGAGGGAGGGATTTCTTTTGTCAGCTTCCTGGCAGAGGACAATTTGTCATTTTCTTGCGGAGACCACATTATTAAGTTTGTTAAGAAATGGTGTGTGGGATCCAGAGGTTATGAAAAAGATGAGCTGTGCTGTACCAAGAGCCAGCTACATTAGAGGAAACAATTTTCCCTCCAAGTAACATGGTGATGAGGCTAAGATGTCTCATCATCATCATCTTCTCGTGAAGGCATGGGCCAATGTACAGATGCTGGCTATATGCAACTGTGGCTTATGTTCATGATGGTTTTCTAAGGTTGCTTATAGGATGAAGCAGCCAGTGTTGTTTGGGTGAAGGCAACTCCTGATGTGGGATATTCCTGGTGCATTTCCACCAATTTGCTGCTTGTTCTTGGGCACACTGTGCTGGTGGAGTGCCTTGGCTTTCCTCCTCCGAAAATGTGTGTCCCAGAGGGGGTGTGGGACAGCAGTGCTGCGCCCACACTGCTCACCACACAAGTTCATGACTGCATGATCAGGGGCAGCACAAGGACTCCTTCCTTCACTTACCACTGAGTCTATCCCAGTGGAAACAGTCATTTGTACATCACTGGGCTGTGATGTACATTCTTAATTACATTCTTAAAGAATTTGAGACTCTTCGGTCCAAGGTGTTTTGTACATGCAATATATTTATTACCTTGCAAGTCTGTCTCTTACTAATTTTTTTTTCTTTTTCTTTTTTGTATGGGCAAACAGCGGGGAGCAGTGGAGTCAGTTGAATGGACTTGAGGAAGTTTGGTTAGTATTCCAGAAGGCAGTCCTGCTCCTCAGACAGCAGAGTTGCAGTGACTGGGAGGAATAATAAAGTGTTCAAACTGAAATCAATCCAGCAGTTATTTAGCCAATACCTGCAGCAAATTTGGCAAATTAAAGACCTCTCAGTGCCAGCTGATGAAATAATTTCCAGCCACTTTTCTTCCAGCGCACTGATAACTGCTCCTCCTTCATGTGTTTGGCATGATGGTTGTTGTGCAACTACTAAAAACAATAAAACATGTTCCCACAAGGTGTTTAAGTTTACAAACTAAAAAGTGGTAAAATGGATGGCAGGGATCTAAGATGCCCTGAAGTCTTAATTTTCGGTTTTGCAAAGGTAGGAATTATTTTTCAGCCATAACGAGAGGCACAGAGCTGGAGCTGTGCTCTAGTTTGTGAGGTTTGGCCTGGAACTCCTGTGGTTCATTTTTAAGATCAGTGTATAGGCTGTGCAAGCACAAACAGAAGGTAATTAATACACACAGACACAAGGAAGGGATATGATCTGATTGAAAATTGTGGTTTCCTCTGAAAGTGTTATATCTACTGGATGGTATCACAATTAACATTTACTGAAACGGAGAGGAATTACCAATTCAAAATTCTTTTTCTCACTCTCCCTCGGTCCTTTGCTTGGCTTTATCCTTTTTTTTGCCCCCCTCCCCCCCCTTTTTTTTTTTTGGTTTTGCCTTGGCTTTTTCTTTTTCCTACTTAAAATCTCCTTCTCTGTGAAGTAAGATAGTGAGCAGTCGTATCCATGTCAACACAACAGTTGCCACATTGGAAGTGTGCGCGTGCATGCACGCACACATGGACACACACACACAAAAAAGCCTCCTGAGATAACTGGCTGCAGCACATCTGTGGATCAGGCTGCAAATAAGCAGTGCTTCAGATGGCAACCAGCCACACTGAAGCAGCAACCCCAGTCACCGTAGGGAGACTCTTCAAAGTGCGCGAAGTTAAGTGCATGCATTAACGTGTGGCTGTGGCTCAGTCATTTTTCTTCCTGATTAAAGCCTCTATATAAGCCTACGTAGAGAACATAACTCACTCCTTTTTGAAAGAGAACTAAAAAGCCCCCTAAAGACAACATGTGCTCTTATTGAACCCTAACGCAAGCTGTAATTAAATAGAAATCCAAAATAAGATCTTTGCTTGGCAAAAAAGAACCTAATTCTTGCCATAAACCTGGCAATACCATTAAGTTCAGATCAGTTGAAGCGAATGTACGTGAAGAAACAGTGGTGCCCTTAGGGACCCTGCAAACCTGAATATTAGAAAATTCCCATCTGGTGATCAGCTTATGAACCAAAGGAAGTGTAGAAATTTGCTGGCAAACTCTTCAAAACTGTTCTGCGTATTGAAAAGACATTAGCGGGGAGGCTATATTTTGCCTGATATTGTTTCTCTTACATCTGGTGTGAAAGCTTGGTACCACCGAGTTCAGCATCAAGCCCGTCATGAATTTAAGCAGGAAGGAGATTTCACCTCAAATGAGGTTATAGCTGAGATCGAGTTTTGCACCTGGCTCAGTTCCGACATTTAGTTTGGTGAGCTGGTCGTCCTGAGGACAAATCTGCAAAAACATAACGAGGGCTTCCTGTCTTGGGCTCGCGTCCTGTGTTTGCTTGGCCCTGATCTCACGACACAGGTGCAGGCGTCGGGGCCACACTGGGCGCGTTCAAGCTGATGCAGGCATTTTCTACAGTAGCGAATGTTTTCTTGACATGCTGAAGAATGCGGCCTGTCATTTCAGCAGCCGTCTTCCTCAAGGGTTTGGCAGGAATCGCAAGGTGCTTGAGCAAGTCGGTTAGCTGAGGGCAGAGTGTTCTACTAGCCTTAGTAGTGATCCCCTAACCAAGAAAGGCTTGTTTGAGAGACTGCAGAGTCTACAGAAAAGTTACCCTTAACTTCAGTGAGCTTTGGAGCAGCCTAACCTCTTTGCCATTGTCTCAAGGTGTTGCACAGCACCTTTGGGCCAGCTGGCATCGTCCACCTTTCCATCAAGTCTTGCAGTGAATTGCTGCTGCCTGCTACTTCTCATCAGACTTCAGTTCAGGTTTGCTGTTCAGCAGCGAGGACCATACCTGTCATTTCTCCCAGTTTCTTTCCCTTGATGCTGCAGCAGAGCCCTTGGTTGATGACTGTCAGAGATCGAGTGTAGGTCTGTTCTTTTTTCCTGTATGGGAGTGATTGTAATTTGAAAAAGATGATCCTATTCACTTTCTTTAAGAAGGCAAGAAAGATTCTTGAAGAAGAAATAAAGAGGCACATTTTACACAACAAAAAGTCAGCATAAATTGACATATTTTCCAGAAAATCTCACAGTGCTAAAATTGATGAGTTTGTAGCATTTCAGGCAGTTGTATCTCCCATTTTGTTTTGAGGAGACCCTGTTAGCTGTGCAGAAGACAGGAGAGCATCCGAAGGACGCTTACAGTAGTAGCCAGCAGAGAATTCAGAAGGCGGCAACAACTACCAAATTCAGCAATGCGTGAGGAATGTGTTTAAGTGTATTTCCAGTGCCTTGGCATGTCCTTACAAGTTCTTGAAAACAGTGAAATTTAAGCACAGAATCAGATACTTCTGCTAAATTGGAGCTGAGGGCTCCAAATACACAGGTAGCATCTGTCTGTCTTGACTCCTGTACTGTACACTTATGTCAGGGAGTCTCTGCAAGGATGTAGCTGAAGCATTGGTCCAGGAATTCACGGTTGCCTTTGGATGTCTGTAAGAAAACTGCCTGGCATACACCGTGGTAGTTTGCATCTCAGCCAGAATTTTTAAGAAGCTGCAAATGGTAATAAATAGTTTCCCTAGCAGAATAGGAAGTTAGATTTTGTTGATTCTTTTTGGTGAGAGGAGTTCCTCTTTGCTAAGGGCAAGAGTTTTGTTCCTCACACATAAAACGAGAAACGTGAAAATGTCGTTATAGTCAGAGGAGGTATCCTGGCTTTTACACTAAGTTGCCCCCAGGTTTTCTAGATAGGTGGAACATCTCTCACAAACAGCCAGGAGCCGGGTAGGTCCAGATTCAATTCTAGCCTGTGAGTAGTCTCACTCATTCTTTAGTCAGCTACAGCGTAAATGACAGTGGCAGAATGTGCCTGTAATATTCTGATGGTGCCTTTAATGAAATAGTTACTGGGTGGGATAAGAAAAAGCAATGTGAAACTGGCTACAGCCCGAGTTACTACTTTGCAAACTTCTTACTATATATTTCCATATAAATACATGTCAACTGATTACATTTTTATGGAGTTTCAAGTGAATTCCAAGTGAAGCCCTGGATGATGGGTGCTTTGGCAGGTCTCTGATCTAAGAGTCTTTCCATATAAAAGTTCAATGTTCTTCAAAGTGGAGTGGTTTTGGACCCCCACGCACATAGAATTTACTGCCTACCTCTGCGCTGAGGGCTGACCCAACCATGGCAGAATTTGAATTCCCTCCGTAAAATTGACTGTACTAGTTCTGCACATTATTCTCCCTGTCCATTTAGCATGTTAGCCTGCTGACAGTAGAGTACACAGCACTTAGCAGCTGGTTTGTGGAACCATCAGTCAGGAAATTATATGATAAATAGGAGGTAGCCAGGTTTAGTGGCACTTTATTCTGCTTCAGCAGTTTTAGCCTGACTTTGGAAAAGTCATCATGTGGTTTTTCTTAAGGGTTGCAACAGGAGATGGCTACAGTGTAGTAACTTACTACACATACACTTGAGTTATGATGTTCACCAGCTGTATTGCTCATGTGTAAATAATAAACTGTGAGGTGGATAATTATGTTGCGTTTTGATATGCAGTTCTGCTCCGATCGGCGCAGGGCTGACGGAGACAGCTCCCTGTGCCATGATGGAGTACGGCTGTTTCCCAGATGGAAACTGCAAACAAGATGCAACTGAGATATACAAAGGAGCTTAATGTGAGAGGACTCAAAAAAGGTGTTCTTGGGGATTTATATCCCATGTGTTAAGTACAACTTGTTGCTCTGCACTGCATAGGCCCCACAAAGGGGAATACCCTTTCTTGGGTCACTTAATACTCATTTTCCATTTCCTGGGAGAAGATAGATGTTCGCATTCGGGAGGGTTAAATGGTGTTTTGCTGCATAAATATTGGGGCTGCTTTTAATGGGTAGATGCTCAGGCTGGGTGAGGGTGGGACAGTGAGGAGGCTCGGCATCCTGAGCAGGATTGCTTGCCTTGGCCAGATGGAGCCCATCCTGTCAGACATGAGTAAGGGTGACAAAATCTCTGTGGTCTACCTGTGCTCCCCAGACTCACTTTTTGGAGGTGTGTAGGGCAGAGAAGGACTTGTCTGTGCATCTACGAGGGCATGAGTGACTTCCTTCTTCGCTGAAAAAATGATGGCAGAGTTCTTACAGTAAAATGCCAGATGTTTGCTTTAAAACCTCCTCCCTTTGGCTTATGCTGCTGTATTCAAATACCAGTGAAGTAGGCAACAGGGCAGGCAGGGAGATGCGCTAAAACATACCTCTCATGCCCCTTTGCCCCTTCTCCACCTTGGTGGCTGGTGAGGAATGTGTTTCAGAAGGTGGCAGCAAGCATCCTCCACTCGGATGATGGCAGTGTGTTCACAGGGGTACCTGGTCATCTGTGACCCACCTTTAATCCTGCTGAAGCCCAGGAGTGCTCAGCATGGGCCATGAAGCTTGTAACAGATCCCGTTGGTGTAGCAGAACCGGAATTAAACCTACCGCAAGTTTGAGCTCCCAGCTCCCAGTAGTAAGCCACAATTATTTTTCATTTATGGTGCCTAAGTCCTGAGTCAGTAAATAGCAGAAATGTGCTGTGCCTGATCACATGCTAGTGATGTCTCACAAAATCAAGCCATGAAAATGGACAGGCTGTGACAGATGTTTCCAGATTTTCCTGAAGTACTGGGAATATTTCTTCAGAATTTACATGATTTGCTCTTCATCCCCTCCATTTACTCCCCCAGGGCCATGAGGTTTGTTCCTCTAGTTCTTTCTCCTGCTTCAAAACATGATAATAAACCAACCCAACTTTTGACAAACACCAAGGGGACCCCCCCCCCTTTTTTTTTTAACCATCTGTAGTTGGCATGAAGGAACTGCTTTCACAGATAATGTAATCTAAGAGGAGGATTACATTTTGCTGAATAGAAAAAGAAGGAAATATAAAGAGAAGGCACCTTCAAGAGTCAGCAGGCAAAACGGAAATAAACTTAGTTTTACCGCCAGTGCATAATTAAAGTTTTCTTTCTTTCTAGAAGCATTTTAGTAAATCCATGACATGACCTAATGTCTGTACTTCTCAGCTTTTGGTGTTGGATAAACACATGACTTCATCCAAAGTGGCAGTTGGATAATTATTGGGCAGGATTGATTTGTTCCGTGCCGCTCAGCATCTTGTTTGAATTTTGAGCATTTGGGAGGCAGCAGTGAGCAACATGGTTGGCACTAACCTCCTTTAGGCACACAAATCGCACCGGTGTGCTGGTGCGGAAAGCTGTGGTCTGTGTGCATTGTGTTCTCCAAAACTGGGAGGCAATCCTGCTGCAGAAGCGGTGGGGAGCTGCAGGACAGGCTTGTGCTTGGCCCCTCAGGGCAGAGCTCGTGGGGGTGGCAGGGGCGCATTCCCCTTTTGTCATCTCCTCCCTGAGGCTTTCCAGAAAGAGCGGTGAACAGGAGCTCTGGCAGCTGCAAAACCCCCAGTCCTGTGAAAGCCTTGGAGGAGATGGGGCAGGGGAACATTATTGCAGCTGTGGGTCCCCAGATCTCCAGCCGTGGGGAGAAAGAAAGCACCCTTCCTTTTTAAGAACTGTGTATGAAATGAGTCCCCCTGTCCTCAGGCACATTCCTCTGGATGTGGCCATCGGTGTGACGCACTTAAGCATCTCCAGGATGGCCTTTCCCAGTTGCATTTGTCCTTTAACTCTATTGTCTGATTTACTCCAGATAGTCATTTCTCAGCATGCTGCTTCAGTTTTGCTTTCTGTTGTAGGATTGTGTGTACATCTCTGATGATATACTTTTTTAAATTGCATTGTGTTCTCTGCTTAGGCTTTTTGTCCTGGGATGATTTTTTTCCCTTGTTTTAATAAAAAATAAATAAATCAGGAATGCTTATGAAAGGCCTGATGGTCCTTTTGATCTGACACTTCACATATGGGCACATAATTATTTATTAAAGACTTCTTTACGTCCCTTTCCATATAAGCTATAAAAAGAGAATATTAAAATTAGTAAATACATATTAATGCAAACACTGTGGGCCAAACTCTCCTCTCAGGCCGACCTGGCTGAAAGCAGCAGGGAAGGAGAATGCAACTCGTAAGTCATAGTGCTGTTAACACATGCTTTTCAGCTCTGTTCCGTCTTTATGAATGTTGTTTTTGAAGAGTTGTTGGAGATACTCAGATCCGGGAACCTCGCTTGTTTTTTCAGATCCGCCTCACCTCTTTCCAGCATTCCATCCTCCTGTACCAATTGATGCGCGACATCATGAGGGACGCTACCATTACGAACCATCTCCCATTCCTCCTCTGCATGTGTGAGTATTCAGTATTTCCCCTCGCTTCACTTGCCTGGGAGAATGGGCAAGTATATGAACCTTTAAAGCCATGCACCTGGAGCGCTTTGCCAGTCTTGCTGGAGAGCGAGATTTACTTTTGGAAAGCATCGGGGTTATCTGTTAGTGAAGGAAAACCCAGGCTGGTGCCTGAGGAATTCCTGTTATAATAGGTGGCTGGCAAGTGTAACCTATATGTTTTGCTGATATTTATTCTGTGTGCTGTCGTTTTATAAATACTAAATTAAAAAGTGCTGAACCCTGTGAAATACAGCCAGACAAAATATTTTGTCTGTACTAGGCTTGGGATTCTTCGTAGCTAAAATTTCCTCTCATGCCAAAGGTTTTTTTTTTTCCCCACTGACTGCTATGAAGCATAATGAAATTTTTGGTAAATTTTCATAGTCCCTGTTGTGTGCACGCACAAGCAATCAGTTGATTGATGGGAATGTCACCCAAACAAAATGGCAAATGTGATAGAGCACATGGTTTACACAAAGATAAAAGAAATGAATACCAGTGATAACGTGCTTTAGAAAAGGGTGGTAGTGGTGAAATCCTGTAGAAATAAATATTATCTTATTCTATATGAGGAGACGGATATCAGCATTGCTGAATAAAACAGTTTTTGTGTCCAGAAAACTGCTATATACCATTAAAAATGGAGCCAAAAAACAGGCCTTGGTACTTTGCTAAAAGGCTTGATAAATACATTTAATCATATCTACTAATCACCTCTCATACTGAGAAAATACAAGAAGAAAAGCACAAGTAATACTTTGAAGAATAATGCTAGTTGTTTAGATGGCAGATTGCTTTGCTATGGCTATTAGTTACAGCTGTGTAATTATATATATGCAGAAGAAAAATGAAGTTGTTTTAAAACAAGTCCTCCTCTGTGAGCAGAATTAATTGATATTAACAATCCTAACTACATGCCCAAGTACACACGCAATATTTTACTAACAGTTTTTTTGGGTCAGTCTTCTATTACTGAATTGTAATTTCAGAGCAAATTTGCCTGGAGGTAAGTAATAAATCTATGTTGCAGTCTTCTTGGGCATTAGAGGAAAAGTGGGTATTTATAGAAGGAGAGAGTACAGAAACTTGTGATTTATTCCTCAGAGTTCCTCTGACGCATCCTTATTTACACCACAGTCAACTTCATCGTAATATACATTCAAATACATGCTTAAATTTGCTGCTAAAAGCCATTGTAAGCTGCAGGTGGCAGGCTCAGACAGAGTCATTACATGGTCATCCTAGATTTTGCAGCGCAGTGAGTATTCTGCCTGGGTGTTTTTGCAAGCTGGGGGGATGATCCTGCTCCTTCTGAAGCTAGTGGGGAATTTGCCTTTGTCTTCGGTCGAGGCCGGTGGGGTAGGGAGCCCCGGGAAGTGTTTTAACCTGCATCGGCATAGGATTGTCGTCGAAAACCTGGGTACCACCTGTGAACCTTTGCGGAGGCTTCTGGATCCCGTGCCGTGTGGGACCCTGCCTGGCTGCACTTGCTGTGCTGAGCCCTCTGCGGAGCCTGAGCCCCACAAACCCAGCCCATACCATGACACCCTGCACCTGCAGGCAGGGCTTTTTGGGGGGCAGACCACCGTTCCCTGCTTTGGGTGACAGTGGGAAACAGTTCCCCGCGGTGCAGCGGTGATTCAGCTGGTCCCTACAGAGGCTTGTTAGAGATGAGGAGATCTTAGCATGATCTGATATGACTGCAGGCAGCTGCTTTAGAAACACACTCCGGTATCAGCCTAAGCTCTAAACTGAGCATTTCTTTGATAACAGCCATTTATTTTTCCATTAACTTCTCTCCATCTTCCGCTCATTTGGTTTGTGTCACCATTGGAATGATGAGCTGTAGTGGACCCTTAGAGCTGTTGTGATTGGTGTAATTAAATGTAAATATGCAATTAAGCAACTTAAAACCAAAATCTGTCATACTCCAACAGCTTCTTTGTAGGTGTTAAGGTTTGTCATGCTTGTGCAGTTTTCAGGAATATTTTTTAATGTATGTATGTGGTAGACACCCAGCAGTTTTCTTGCAAGTTTTACAGAGCCTGTTGTGAGTAACACTTAGGAGTGTTAGATTTGGGATCATTTGGAGCCATTACTTGAACTGCTGTCCTGACACCCATTAAAAAAAAAAAAAAAAAAAAAAAAACACACTGGGNAAAAAAAAAAAAAAAGAAGACCAAACTGGGTCTGAGAAGTTGTTTGAGAATTCTGAGAGAAAATGGCAAGACGACCAGTCAGGATACAAATGTTTACCCACAGCTTCATCAATTACTTCATTGTATGAGTGGTTTTCACCTCAGCTTCATAATACTCTGCAGTGTGTGTGTGTGAAATATAAGGAAAAAGGGGAAACAATTGGCATCATTCCAGTTATCCAAGCTCCTGGAAATGTGTTCCAGAACGTGTCAAGCCATAGCAGAATTAGTTCAAGTATAATATGAGTGCAGAAAAAATGTGGAGAGGGCCTTGTCCGCCTGATAACTACGTGTGCACGTAATTTTGAACAATGGCCAAGTGAAAAAGAAACAGGAAAGGAGGAATTTTTAAGGTGTTACAGGGCTCTTACGTACTTTCAGCTCTAAAGATGTATATGTACTTATATGTATAATTCTTGTAGTTTAATTGCTGATGGGCAGAACCGTTGTATCCCAAATCTCAGCCTGGAGCCAAATTTTATAACTGAGTTATAAACCCCTAAAATAAGGGTTTATGTTTATGATGGAATTGCTGACAGATGCTTATGTATAGTAGGACTAGCAGGCATTGCTGTAATTATGCTATCGTATCCTATCATTAAAGATTTCAATTGAAAGAGGTTTATAAATTGCTCTTCTTCTTAGATAAACCACCCTACATTAAGGCATCAACGATATGGTGCAGAATTAAATTAAAATCTCATAAAATGAAATATGTTCTGTATTAGCTGTTTGACACTTAATTTGCCTCTGAATGAGTAGAGGAAATCACAAATTAACCTGCCTTTGTTTTTCCAGCCATGGCTTATTAGGTGTTAGAACAACTGCAATTACAGCCCAATAATAACCCCCAACCCTTATGAATATGTACTGAAATGTGTCACTTTGTATTACCAAAACCTGTTTGTTAGGACTGTGTAGTTATCCTGGAATTTCCGCAGTACATCTTTGGTTTATACTTCAGGGAAGATGTATGAAACTTAAGTTGTTCTTTAGCAGCAACATATGAACAGTGTAATTGGAGCAGGAGCTTGTGTTTTCCTTTTTTTTTTTTTTTTTCCTCCAAATTCAAGGCACAAATCTTAGTTTTAAAAAGTATTCCAGTAAACTGTAATTCAGTTTTGCTACTTTTCATTGAGCTAGCAAGTTAAATTACTTGTTAAACATCATATGATTAAAACAAACCAAAAGAAGCATGGCCTTAGTAAAACCACTTCTTGCTTTGTTTTTCTTTGTTGTTGTTTTTGTCTGGCTCTTTCTTAATTTTCAAAATGGATTTCTAAAGTAGGGTACTAAAGGAGAAACTGAAGCTAAACTATGTTTTGGTCCTTGATGTTTGCTAGGCCATCCAATAGACCGTGACGCCTTCTCTGGTTGGTGTGAAGTGATTCAAAATCATGCTGCTGCTGAGGGTATTTATTTGGACATACATTAATATTTTGAGCATGCTATTTTATTTTACTCCTCAAGACCAAATCCTGAATTTTTACTATCAGCTAACTCTTTCAGTCGCATTGATGTCTTTGTTGATGTTGGCTTTGTTGGAACGAGAGTTGTAAGCAGTGAGCAGAGGAAGAGCAAGGGTGTCTTGACTATTTTTATGACAGTGCGAGTGTAAATAACTTTATAGTCCCACAACTTTTAAAATCCAATTTAGCCAGAATGAGAGTTTTGGGGTTTTTTTTTAAAAAAAAAGCTCCTAAGGCAGAGGCAAACTTCTACTGATGGATTTAACTGCAGCCATTTAGGAAATTACCATTCTTGGTCATTCATTTGTTCCCACACCTTTAGCTAATTGTGTTAATAGGTTGCTCCCAATCTGCTTCATTACAAAGTTGGGTTGGACAGCCTTTGAAGGTGACCTCACCTGGTATTTCCAGGTGTTGCTACTACAGCTGTGAAGGAAGCATGCTCCTGCAAAGGTGGGGCAGGGGACAGCTGCCGGGTGACAGTATCAGGAATGGACCCAGGGTGGTGGCCTGTGTACATCTCAGAGTGATTATTGGACATATCGCAGGAGGCTAGTAGCAAGTTAAAGTTTCAGGGCCGAACATCCTACAAGATATACCATGGGCACTCCCAAAACATTCATTCGTTTAGTCTCCATCTCTTTTTCTCTTGCCATCCCATTTTACATCAGCCCTGGATTGTGAGTAAGGGGGCATGAGCAGGTAAATCTAAGGGAAGGTGCACTGATGTTGCCCATATGCTTACGGCCAGGGGAGGCTGCCCTTGCAAGGAGAAAGCTGCAAGGTAAAGCTGCTGTCTTACAGCTTCCTAGGACCAATGATGCTCCAAGCTCCTTTATTTCTAACTGCTGGTTGGGGCTGGCGGCATCTTGAGTTTGGCAGTCTTACTGAAATGATGCCCATGCAGGTAAGTGTGCACATGCCTAACATGAATGCCTTGAACAGATATTTTGAACTGTTTGAATGCACTGGTACTAAAGCAAAACACGTGTTTTGCTTGCAGTCAGCTTCAAGTTGATAAAAAGAGAGTCTGATTCTTGGATATGTTATTTCACATCTAATTTATGCAGACATCAGTTACACAAGGGTGAAAAGGAAGGAAGGTCAGGCCCAGACACTCAGCTTTCATCAGCCTCTGATTTTGGACCATGCAGTACAATGGGGGATGTCCAAATGCGAGACGATTAAAGCGTTGGCTCCGCAAAGTATCCTCGATTATATGAGAGAAACTGCTTGCCATATGTTCGATAGGATGTTTAGGTTTTCCCAACCCCATCATTGACATTTTGATTTTTCCTTTGCGCTTTCATTCCTAAGTTCTTACTTCTTTTAAAAAAATCTTAGTGTTTAAACCTCTTAAATCTTTTACCTGCTTCTTTACCTCAGTGTACCTCTAAGATGGAGACTTGGCAAGGAGTCCGTCAGCTTGTCAGAGCATTCATTGATCCTTTCACAGTGGGAAGGAGAGCCCCACCCAGTGTGAAAAACATCACTCATTGAATTGGCTTTAATTACTTTAAGACTCGGAACGGGTTTTATGGTTTAGCCAGGAGCCATCGAAGAAGAAAGACTGGGAAGCTCTTGGGACATGAAAAGATGACTGCAGTTACAGCTTTCCAAAATAATCCATGAAAGTATTTTCTGTAAGTAGGGAGAAATCTTGTATTAAATGGGAAAGCACCCCAAGCAAACCTGTTCCTGGAAGTGGAGAAGTACAGCATCAAGAGTAAGCAGCTGCTAATAGCCTGGAGGATTTTTATAGTGAGTCTCTGAGAAGGAAGCAGCATGGTCTGGTGACTTTTCAAGGTTATTCAGAGTTTGTTATATCATAGAATCATAGAATCATTTAGGTTGGAAAAGACCTTTAAGATCATCTAGTTCAACTGTAAATATGCCATATATGTGTGTTGTAGGCTCTGCAAGCAACTTGTATGCCTCTTTTTCTTAGTGACAGAGCAGCGCGGTGATGGTAATTCACAGAAGCAAAATAGCAGGGCCAGATGCCTGCACATAAACTTCAGCAGATAGTTTTCATTCAGTGCCAGGCGTTTTACAAAATGGGGAAGAGGAAGCCTGAGTCTAGACCAGAACTGCAATCTTTCACTCAGTATATACTGTTGCATCATTTAAAATAGTGAATCAGTGTTTTGTTTAGCTGTTGGTACTTGTTTAGTAATATTTACCTTAAGACTTGCAGATCATAAATTCTCCTTTGCAAGCACACTTGCAGAGTAGCTTCAGAAACAGACCGCGTTTTTAAAAACTGTCTGAAAGCAGGAAAAGTTCAGAAAACAAATTATTGGTGGCATATATCGAATTGCAGAAAAAAAGGATATGTGATTCTCTTAAATTTTTGATTATGAGACACTTGAAAGGAAAAAAAAAGTGGGTAAAAATGTAGGTAAAATATAGGTAAGTATTTTTGAATGTAGCTATTTTACATAAGTTTAGTTGCCGTGATTTGTTTAGGTAAGCTGTAGTCAAAAGTTTCTGTGTACTCAGTTCAACTCATTTTTCTCACAGATTTGTTCTCTTTCTGCTAGGAGGAGTATCTTATTTAAAAGTTCATTTCTGCTAGCAAATCAATTCTAGATCAAATAAGGATTCACTGCTAAAAATCATCCCCGTTTTTAGCAAGCACATTTACATGAAAGTCAACAGAATTGCCTCTAAGCGCACCAGATTACATTTGGTTCACATCATTCATCTGTTTCTGTGGCGGATAATACTTTGTGACATAATCATTTTCTCTGGAGTAGCTAATTGTAATGCCAAGGAACTACAGATTTATAAAGGAGAAACAATAGCAGCAGATAAACATTGCGTTAACAGAGGCTCTTTGTTCTTCTCATACAGCCAGTTTGATTTTGGGATGGTTGGAGGAATTACAGCAATTGAAATAAGAGGAAAATTTTGGTGAGGTTTGTTAACATAGAAGGAAAAGCTTGTAAAAAGCAATGGTTTGTTGTATTAAAAATCTTTTGGTAGAAACTTTCCCCAAATCTTCCATTCATTTTTTTCTTATGTCAAGAAAAGCACTCGAGAGGCAGCAGCCCCCAGCCTTAATGAGGAGGGCATGCTTTCACCAACGGACTGCTGGCTGACTACCTCTCCTTGATACGGTCACTCGGTAGCAGCAACAACTCACAGGGCAACTTCCCGGGGCGATGCGGAGAGAGGAAAAAGAGGGGAAAGTCCTCAGTGGTCCTCAGGAACAACCCTCTGCCGGTCTAAGGGCAATCAGTTGCCTGAGCCCCACCTGAGAGGCAGGGTGGCACAGATTCATCTGGTGGGGCCCAAATGCAGTGAAAGAGATTCTTGAAGAGGTTTGTACGGGTTATGTTGTCGCAGAGAACATAGTTTTATCAGGAGTAAGGTATTTATCGGCACTGGACAGCATTGCCACTTAGCTGGTTTACCCCATCTGGGCAGTTAACAGTGCTTAGGCGAATTCTTGGCTGCCAGTGAGAAGTGGTTCCCTAGGGTGGGCTTTCAAACCAGCATGAATTAAGAGATGATGGAAGGAAAATGAATGGCCAGCAAAGTCATGCCTCGGGACGCAGTGTTGTATGTAACATTTTTCTGTAGACTGAGGAATAACTAAGCATGACTTCGAGCTTTTGGGGCACTCGCTGTTGTAAATGTGTATACAAGTGTGCATATTTGTGTGTGTGTGTGTGTATCCTGTTTGGGCCACCTAGTGTCCTGGTGCTGGCTAGACAGAACAGTCTGCTTTTCATTTCTAGTAGTACAGANTCTCCTTCTTTCTTTCTCCTTCTTTCTTTCTCCTTCTTTCTTTCTCCTTCTTTCTTTCTCCTTCTTTCTTTCTCCTTCTTTCTTTCTCCTTCTTTCTTTCTCCTTCTTTCTTTCTCCTTCTTTCTTTCTCCTTCTTTCTTTCTCCTTCTTTCTTTCTCCTTCTTTCTTCTCTTTCTCTTTTTTTTCTTTCTTTTTTTTAAAGTGTACTAGTGAGATTTCTATATTGTGAATTGGAAGTCCCTAAAGTGAGAGTAGGTAGGATGTAGGTAGTAGTAACTGGATGAAATGCAAGCAAAGAGTACATCTGCAGTGTAGGAGCACAGAGAATCTTCGTCATACTCTCACACAATCTTTGCCTGACTTTGATTCTGTCCTCCCCCAACAAGGCATCATGTCTTATACTCGTGGAGTGTGGAGTGAATTTAGTTCAGATTTTTTCCCAAAGGAAGAAAAAACAGAAGTTAAGTAACACCTTGTTTCCCTTTTTGTCATCCCTTACTCAACCCACTATATTTTTTAATAGATATATGTGTATGTATATGTCTATATTTGTTAGCATAATTGTAACAGAAAGCAGGCTCTCGAGCTGGTGTTGGCTGTGCTTCTGAGATGCGGACTAACTAGCTGCCCCTTGCATATTTTCTATTATNTGTGCATATTTGTGTGTGTGTGTGTGTATCCTGTTTACATAATAGGGTGAATGCCTTTGCTTGCGTTTATCATGGACTAAGTCATTCTAGAGCTATACAGTTAAAACTAACGGAAGGATCTACAGAGAGTCTGAGAAAGATGGAAAATTAGAGGGAAAAGGTGAACAAAACAAGTAGGAAAAATATTCATGGGCAAAACCACTGAGAACATGTGGATCACTACCTTAATTTAACATTTAACCAAAAATACGTAGACTAGCTGCAATGCTAGAGTTCTGCTGCTTGAAATTTCTATTATCTCATTCTGTTATCAGCTGCAAAGAATGCAAGCTCTAAATATAGTGCACATTCAGAGGCTCTGAGCCTGTGGTTTCTTGGACAAAATTCCTGTGTTCTTTGTGCTGTAGTCAGCAGTATTAGTCGAGTGAGCAGATATTGACTGTGGTATTCACGTGCAGTGAACCAGAAGCAAGCCAACTCTATAGAGGCTGCTGTCAAACTTGTTGCAGTGGCCTGTGAGGTACTGGACTGTGACAGACTCCTTTTTTTTCAGTACAATTCTTCCACTCATGTTAAATCTTGCTTCAAAGAGAACTGAAATGTTATAGTCTTAGCGTTCTTTCTTTTTTCTTTTTCTTTCTTTCTCCTTCTTTCTTTCTCCTTCTTTCTTTCTCCTTCTTTCTTTCTCCTTCTTTCTTTCTCCTTCTTTCTTTCTCCTTCTTTCTTTCTCCTTCTTTCTTTCTCCTTCTTTCTTTCTCCTTCTTTNCAGGCTCTCGAGCCTGGTGTTGGCTGTGCTTCTGAGATGCGGACTAACAGCTGCCCCTTGCATATTTTCTATTATATGATGCTAGGGAAAAAAAAAAAAGAAAAAGACCCTTATTCCACCCAAAGGAATGGGTGTTTTATCTGTGTGCCTCAGGGTAGGCTGGGCCAACATTTTGACTGATGTTATTGATTAATAGAGGAAATGAGTTAAAGAAAAACTTTATGCTGTTTGATTTTTGCTCTTAGGATGCTTTACTTGGCCAAGGAAAGACTTGGGACCTTTTTTTAGAAGCAGCTTTTCATTGAAGCTGGGCCCTATGAACTTGCCATTAAAGACCAGGCAAGAATATATTGCTTGATCCATTCCAGCACTGAATGTGTAGAATATGAATGCATTTATAGTTAATTTTACAGGGTTATAGGAAATTTTCTAGAGACCCCACAGAGGTTAGACACAGAGGGAAAACATCCTGAAGCCTGTGAGACGGGAATACAAAGCTCCCGAAGGAGCAAACTGACCTGTCTTCTTCTTGAAAGCATTATTTATGAGGTGCTGTGACCATTGGTGTTAAGGATCAACAGAAAATTAGGGAGTATTTCGCATGAGGGAGAATTTCTAAACATATCAGATTTAAGTGGCTGTCTCTTTAAAGATACACCTTTCAGTCCTGTATCTGCTGTTGAAATTCAGCCTAGATTTATCATGCCTTTTCCACTGGCCTGTGGAAGAAAAGATTGATAGTCTAGTCCAGTTTATAGAGGCCACCAACGCAAATAGCCCCATTAAACAACATTGTAGACAGATTTGGGGGGGTGGGGAAGGGGTGGGCAGAAGCTGAATGACCAGGGGCAATCAGGTGTTCTCAGCTTCACCCTGGAAGATCACTATCAGTGTACATCATCAAGACAGTACCAAGAAAGCTCTTGTAGCTGCCTCTGTCTTGGTTTGCCGTACTTGCTCCTTGGACGTCAGTCTTCCATCCTGATTTCTTTTGTGGGAACAGTGATTCTACTCCTGTGATTAGACTGAATTACAGAGGTGCTGAGGCAGCAAATGCATAGGTCATCCTGCTGGTACAGGTGTGTCCTGAGTTGGCCAGTTTGTTTCCTTTTGTGGTTTTCATCTGCACACCTAGCTACCTGTTCTGTTTAAGGAACTAGTAATGCTTCCAGCATTTAGATTGTGCATTTACTTCAAAGACTTTGAAACTGAATTTCCTACTTTTCTAAAAAATGTGCAGCCAGCACATTCATTTGCTTTACACTTAATGCTTGTTTTTCATGTTTCCCTGCACAGCCACGTTAGAAGTGGTGCTCCCATCCATTTCTGGTTCTTGAGATTGTTCAAAGTTACAAAGCTTTGTGCAAGGAATGCTTTTTAAACTCCAGTTTTGCAAGCAAATAGAGCAAGAACAGCAGTGTGAAGTCTTTGTCTCTTGTTTCTTCCGATGGCTGTGGTGTTCCAGCCATTATATATTCACCATTTGTGAGCACTGACTTGTGGTGCAGATTACGTAGCACTACAATGGCTTTCAGTGCCTGCGGGATCAAATAAAGAAGCTGGCCTGGCTGAGACAAAACATCTTAGCCTAACATGAGAACCGAGTGTTTTTCCACTCTGATTTGGTTGCACCCCGGCCAGCCCCCACACCTGGACCCTCAATACTGGCAGAGAAAATATAAGAAATGACTGTTAACAGAATATCTTTCTTCCCCGACCCCTAACTTCAGTTTAGCAGCATTCACCTTTGATACAAGTTGTGCTTCATGTAGCTGTGGATCATGCTGCCCTCATGGATGTTGGTGCTGATCTGTGGCTCGCCTGGTGTTTGCGGTGGTGCTTGGAGGATGGGAGAAGTTTGGAAGCAGTTTTGTTTTCATAGGGTCATTCCTTGACTCATGGTCGTGCGTACAGCGTACACAAGTACCGTACACCTGCTCCTGCACTGAGGTGCGCTCTCAAAATTACTTTTCTTCCACAAATCAACTGTCATGGATTTGTCTGGGAGGGGAGGAGGCATTTCAGAAAATAATCTCTGTGTTTTATATGGAAATGCATATACAGAAAATTTTAAACAGAAATTTCTGTACATTTATATATTTTTTTTGTTGCAGGCAGTACTGTTAGGTGAGAAATTCCCCCTGGTACTCTCTCTGTTTGGTAGTAGTCACTAATTCTTGTGAATATAAATTTTGGGATGTCTGCTAATGTTAGTACAGAGATGTGAAGCAAATCCAGCCATATCTCAACTGAAATGATTAATGCTGAACATTCACATCGCCGTTTCTGTCAGGATTGTAGTCCTTTAAAGTTGAAACTGTAGTCAAATGTTCCCTTCACAACCAAATTTACGTAGCACGTGCAGTATGAGAGACATTCAGTCACTGAATTTGTGTTTTGCTATTGCCAACCTGTTTTTTTTTAACTGTTAAGATCTTACTTTAGCATGTAAAATTAGAATTGAAGGAAAGCTTCCTCTCTTCCCCCAGTCTCAGTTTTGTAATATTGTGGATGTGACTTACAGTAAGCACTGGAAATGAAAGCTGAGGGGTTGTGTTTTGCTTTGGTTTTGAATTTGGAAAAAGAATGTTTTTTGGCATCACAGAACAGGCATTGAGGAGAGTGTTCATTTGAGGTAACGTGAGAGGCTTTTCGGGTGCTTTGCCAGGAAAAGGAATGCCTGCCTTAGCAGGAGGAAGGAGTTAAGGGAAGAAGAGGAGCTGAAATTTGCTGAAACAATAGTGAGCATGGCATTCTTGAGTGCAAGGTAGGGAAGGCTTAGAAAAATCATCAGTGAGTGAATGAAATAAGGAGAGGGGCACTTAAGTACTAGAAGTGCTGAAAGCTTCATTCTCTAAAAAATTTAAAAACATTAAATTATGGGAGTGAAACCCCATAGTTGAAAATACTGTTTTGTGAGAGAACAGAGCATTTGTCAAATTCGTATATCAGTTGATTTCCAAGTTTCATTTTACTGTCATGGGTCATACCCATCACAAGAAAAATTTCCTCTGAATACCACATGAGTTTTGTTGAGATTTAGGACCAACCTCAAGCTCTTCTTTCTGGTCAGGTAATCCCCCTGGTGGATGTAGTGATCTGGTCCTCATGCTGCAGGAGTGGATCCCAATTAGCAATGCCGTTTTTCCACCGAGAGTATTGCTGCACATAGGCAGGAGCGCTCTTTGCATGCAAGCTGCATCCTCTTCTGATCTGTGAACGGTGGAGAGAAATCGGTAGGAGTAATTGTAGAAACCATTTCAACTCCCTTCTTAGCTTTGTACCATTTGGATGTTTTTCTTCTTCTGCCAGTCATGCATATGCGTACCTATGGGCACTTTCTCTGTTGTGCATAATGACTTAAAGGTTATTTTTTAAAGACTTTCAGGCATTTTCTGAGTGTTTTTGAACCAGCACACCATTTACCGGTGTATTGCTTGTTTAGAGGTCATCTTTAATGAGGTTTTTGTCATATGCACCCACTGAAGTTTCAGTGTACTCAAGCATTAGAAAAGCCACTATTTGAGCGTCTTTGTTTTCTTTGTTGAACTGTTTATTTTGCTTTCTTCCCACACAGTTCCCTGGCCTCGCTCTGACAACTGCTTTTCTGCATGAATTACATTCCTCGGGGCCGCAAGTCTCCTAATTCTTCCAGTCGATTTGATTCCTGCCTGTGTGATTAGTCCTCTGCTCCAACACACAGTTGGTCTTTGCCAAGCAAACTGCTTGCTAAGTGCCTTTAACATGAAGACCTAACTACATTTTTTAACCTCATTAGCGTGTAGGGCACTGCTTCATTCCGACTTAATAACATGGCCACTATTGAATCATCATTTGCTCTGAAACAGGTTACAAAAAGGTTATCTAAGTTGTCTGGTTTTCTTTTTGTATGACTGATTTTGTGGGATGAGTTTCTTTCAGCCCATATCCAGTTTTAGCATGTAAGTTGCTTTTTGAAAGCAGACCCATCGATTCTGCTCAGAAAGATTTGTGATGCTGAAAAATTTTGTATTTGTATGATAAAAAAGAAACTCAGCACCTAGTTGGAAACAGTGAATCTAAGTAGTGAAATCGGTAAGAAAATGTGGCTTTGGGAGAAAAGAGGAAGAGGACTTGGGGGAGCTGATAAAATTTTCCTACTTGTTTTGGCTTTAGAATTACAAAGATCTCATCTTCACCAGTTTAAATACAGACTTCTCACCATACCACTGAATATACAGCAACGCGGCCACAGTCTGCATTGGTTCATTTTGTCTCATGGGATCAATTTTTAGCTCAACGTATTGTCACTGAAATTTAGATTTCAGTTGCAATTGCTCATCAACGCGAATGGAAAAGATATTACAGGGCTTCCAAATGTTGTAAAGGCCGTAAAAAAAAAAGTTTCCTAAGAAGACAGCGTCACTAGGGAGCCGGGGGAAGAAAGGAGGCACTGGGTCACACGCCAGTTATGATGGTGCATTTGTGCAGTTGCATAGCACAGCCACTCAGAGGGTGAGACTTCATGATTAATGGTGTTTATTCTTGACAGAAGCCTCCTTTATTTATCTGCAATACAGTTTAGTGATTTTATCAGTCACCTGAATGAAAAATATTCAGTCATACCAATATTGCAGTGTAAATTGAGTAGAGTCACTTTTTATTATATCTTTCAGCCTTATCATCTGCACAGTAATTTTCTAGCAGGGGTTTGATACAGAAAGGCTGGATTTAGCTGTACTTGACACAAAGCCTCTTCAATTTCCCCTAAAAGTTCAGGCTACTCTTAGAAATGTGTATAAATATATATATAAAACCCTCTTATCCAAGCAATTTCAGGATTTGAAAGAATAAAGATAAAATGCGCAAACCTGGATGTGAGAAATGTTGTTCATATGAAAACGTCTAATAGCTCTGAAGCCACTGGTGAAATGCTCTTTAGTGTTTAAGCTTGTGGCTTAGTGCGGTTCTTTTTGCATGGCTACGTAGTCTGACTTTCTTCTAATCAATCATCATCCAACTCCAATCAGCATACAGGCAGAGCCTATCGTTCATCCTGGGTGTAATTTCAGAGTTGAAGACTATAATGGCCACATACAGCACATTAGTCACTGCGATAACAGCTAGTGGCACTCCTGAGGAAGGGGGAGGACGGGGGAGAAGGGGGATAAAATTCTTCTCGTTCTCACAGTGCATTAGTGAAATAGGAGCAAATGTTAAACAAATGTTTATTCAATTAGCTGACTTAACAGCATTAAGTGTGAGAAAGCTTCTGACACTCCTTTGACCCTCTTTTTTGCAGGAGGAGAGGAAGGGGAAAAGGAAGGAAGAAAGGGGTACATGAACGCCATCAGGATTTATATATGCCCCCATATTCACATGATGGTGCCGCTGTGGTTAAACACTTCAAGAGATGGCAGGCCTTGCCTGTAACCGAGAGGAGGCTGAAATTTGAATAGCAAATGAGACCACCTCTAGAGCATCAAAAGAGAATTGCAGAGCAGGGAAGTTTGCTGTAGGAATGCAGTGGGTAATTTTACTGTCCAGTCTGTTATTAATAACAACAGATAATGAGCATGCTGTAGACCTTTCAGATTTCCCTGCTGCACTTTGTGCTACAACATAGTTTGAAGAGGGAATGGTATGTGGAGGTCCATGCCAGTCTCTCCTCTAATATGTAGCAACACTTTTCCAAGGCTTATTCGAATAACGTGTGCTTGGCGTCTGCATCTGTTTTATCTTTGTTATCATGACTTCTGCATCAAATGCAGCATTAATACATTATCCTTGGTATTTTAATGATCACAAGTCAGTAGACTCAGAACTGGCTGAAGGAAAGGAGGAAAAAATTACCAGATTGGGGGTGCTATGCGGGTATTGGGTCTTACCCTACTTACGGTTCATAGAAGTCAGCGTCAACTGAGCAAGTAAGGCAGTGCCTTGGTAAGGCTCTACCAGAAGCAAGCGCTGGAAATCACAACGTATCTTGTTAGCTTTGCTTTCATTTACTGTTTACATTGCTGCAACATCCAACAGCTCCATGCAGGATCAGAGCTCTGCCGAGTGTTGTGCAAATACAAGGAGCTCTGCCAGGAAGAGCTCACGTTCTGGCCGCTTTGGCAAATGAACTCTGTTGAGTCGGCTCTGATGGCCTCAGGGGTTACTAGCCCCAGCTGTTTTCCTCTCCCTGAAGATTATCCCTTGTCCCTCAGCAGGGTCAGACGGTGTGCCTTTGCCCCATTTACAGTCTGGCAACTTTGCTTTGGCTCACTGAAACCAGGCACTGAAGTGGTTAGAGGCAGAGATGTGCTGCCTGTGCTGGTGGGTGGACCAGCTCGGTATTTGGGGGCAGTAAAAGCTTGCACAGCTGCCACAAAATTTGCAAGAGGAAATCTGCTAGAAGCCTAAACTGCAAGTGGTGTTTGGATGGAGTAGTTATAGTCAGTCACATTTTTGTATGTTTGCACCCTTTATTTGTGCAAGCAAAGAATTTGCCAGGCAAATCCATGTAGTCCTTCCCTAGTCACCAAGTTCTTTGCAGCAGTCCTAAGAAGGATTTGGAGGAAGGAGAGGCAAGCTGGGATACTCCGTATGCAAAGCCCAAGTAGACAGTGTTTCAGAGGAGTGCCAGGAGGCAGTGACAGCAGTCAGTGGCAGGATGGAAGGAAGAGGAAAAGGAGAAGCAGGTTGTTGTGGGGAGATTACCCGTATGTGAGGGGGAGAACAAGAAGCCTGGGGCTTGACTTGGAGAAATACTGGGAGACAGTACATGAGTTTATTTGCATTTTGCAAAAAAAGAAGAGAAAACTAAATCAGTCAAAGCTGTATCTTCATACACATTTCAGGAATGCATATCAAGACTCCAAGTCAAGACTTGCGTAATGAAATGAATATCCCTTGACTCAGTGGCATCTGAAGCAGCAGTTGCTTAGTGTAGTCAACATGGGTGTTACTGTGGGCTGAAGGTCACCAGTGTTACAGCTGACCTTCTGTAAACATGTTAAATAATGGAATGAATATTCATTGCTTTTTACAGCGTAAACTCTTCTTGAGGGAATCCACAAGCTGATGGTTGGGTTATTTATGAAGTATTACAAGTAGCAGAGGGTGTATGTAATAAAGCTGGATCTGCATTCAGGCAGTCCGTCAGTTGAAAAATAGGAATACAGTCACTGACTAAGGATTTACTGCCTTGATTAATGTAGTCAATTTTTAACTGTAACTACATAATGTTAACACTTCTCAAAGAAGGAAAGGGGAACCAGAGTAATATTCTTTTGCTATGGGTCATCAGCTAATTGTTGTGCATGATTTTCAGCACCATAAACATCCCTTGTGCAGTCATTTGTGTCTTTTTTCTGCAATGATACCTTTTAACTTTATAAGGGAGAAACAGGTTTTTCTAACTCAAAGCGAGGTTATTTGTATGTTTTGGGAATTTACATTCTAGAACTGCATGC